>CAUYOR010193381.1:0-19492 GCA_963573925.1 Callimico goeldii
TGGTGCATGCCTGTGATCCCAGCTACTCAGGAGGCTGAGGCAGGAGAATTGCCTGAACCCAGGAGGCAGAGGTTGCAGTGAGCCGAGATCATGCCATTGCACTCCAGCCTGGGTAACAAGAGCAAAACTCCGTCTCAAAAAAAAAAAAAAAGAAAGAAAAAGAAATGTAGCTAGTGCAACAAGGAATTGAATGTACAATTTCATTTTGTTTTATTGATTTAAATGTAAATAGCCATATGTGGCTAATGACTATCACATTGGGCAGAACAGACCTAGAATAATAGGGTCAAGATAGAAAACATCCAGGTAGAAAGATGAGAGCAAAATCAGATTGAGTGAAGAGATTCTGTGACTGCTTGAATGTGTAAGGTGAAGGAGAGGGAGAAGCCTATGTGATCAAGCTTTAGAATCAGAGGAAAATGAAAGATGGTCATGTCACTTATAGGGACTGCAACAAGCAAAAGAGCTCAGAGGAGGTAATGAGGAAGGGACAGAAAGTTTCCCTCTCTCTCTTTATTTCTGTGTCTCTGTTCTTTCAATAGACAGCTCCTAAATTTGTCAACAGGACATTGGAAATGACAAAAAGATTTAAACTGACCAGGAATCATGGCTTCATGCTTTTCCTAGATGTATTGATCTATATAAAACTATGATAAGCTGTTGGATCTTAACCTCTATATCAAGCCTACAAATACAAGCTGATACTTCTCACTGTCAGAGACTCCTATGAAAAGAAAACTGTCCTTAACACTGTGGAAAACTAACAGATTCTCTAAAGTAAGATAGAGCATCCTGCCTACACAACTTAACGGCAACATCTATTTGCAAGACATTATGGGTCAAGTTTTAATGGTAACCATGTTAATAAAAATTTAAGTGTAAATGTAATGTAAAAGAACACAATTTAATGAGGGTTGAGACCCAGTCAAGCAAGTAAATGTCGTATAAATAAAACAAAACAATGGCATCAGGCTATTAATTAAATCTATGCTGACAGATCAACTATGAAGGAGAGTGAAAGGAATTCATTCTTCACATCAATCTTTGCATGACTGATTCTTTCCCAACTTTAAAATCTCAGCTTAAATTCAGCTCTTCAGAGAGGGCTGAATCTTTATGCTTATTTTCCTGCAGTTATTTTTAATATAATCATTGTTCTTATTCACAACACTTGATGTATTTTTATTTATTTGTTTCTTCACTGTCAGTCTCTCTGTAAATGCTAAAATCTATAAAATTCTGTTTTATTGACTAATGTTTATCCAGTATCCTGGCTAGCATCTGTCATATAGGAGGTGTTTAGTAATTTTTGGAAGAATAAGTGAATGAATAAATGAGTGCACAGTGTCTTTTACACAAATGAACTGAAGATCCAGTGGACTGAGAAGAATATTTCACTAAGATCAAAATGAGCCTAGAGAATTCAGCCAAATGTATTCTCACTTCAAGGATGCAAGAACAGGCCTTGCAGGTTCAGTACAGCCAGCTGATAGTCTTAGTTCTAGCACATCATGCAACCAGGGAGAGCCTCATCTCATCTCCAGCAAAAGACCCTATTAACAATACAATTGTTCAACTCAGCAAAACCAACGAGCCCCTGGAATAAATAGGACCTTCTTTTCAAGATAAAATAAATCTTAAACTTACTAGTATCAACCTCAAAGAACACAGACTGATCATGAATATATGAGGTAAACATAGATAAAATACCGCTGTTCCTATAATTTCTCGATGGCATTTTATTCACACCATTACCTAAGATAAAATTTCTTCCTGGTTCATCAAGATCATCGTAAATCAGATCTTTTTACTTTTTACAAAACATTCACAATTTTCATGATTATTATAAGAGAGAGAAAGTGTACATGTTTGTGTATATATGTCTGAATAAACACTTATAATCTTCTGAAAATATAAATTCCCAAACCATTATTTTGTCTTATGTCTTAAACAGTTTTATATGAGTAGCAGCAATGTTTCTTTTTTGGTGTAAGAGAGAAGGAAAACTAGCAGCTGCTGACATCTGGAAGCTGATCTGACCTCGCAGCTAGTCCTCAGTATTATTTCGAGTTGGTCTGATGCTCACAGTCAGGCCATTTTGCTTCTCTCTTAGACATACATTGTTTCACAGACACCAACATTAAACAAGGTTGTGGTGAGACCCTAATAAAGTGAGACCAAAACAAGTTCACTGCACAACACACAAAACACAAAATGACCCCTCTCTCATTAAATGAGCGACTGCCTCTACTTCTTGACCAATTACAGTGTTGTCCTCTCTAGTCTGCCTTCTCTATAAATAAGATTTACTGACACTCATTCATAGAACTTCTTTGCTTTCTGACAGAGTAAGTTCCCAGTTCCTTAGATCCTCTCCAAATTTACCCAACCATAACTCAAATCTCGGAAGTCCTAACTCCCCCTTACAGAGATGACCCATAGTTTCTGTCAAAGAAAATTGCACCAGATGGAGTTAAACAGACAAGAAAGACTATTCAAGACTACTGCACAGGAGAGAGGGACCGACATCTGTCTGCTGACACAAAAGGCAGAAGAGATGGTAAGCACCAGGGCGAGCTGGTAGAAAAGCACTGGAGGACATGGAAGGGAGGTGGGTCACTGTGACTAGGCCATCTCTGTTTGCTAGTTGTCACTTATTTAAATTTAAGCTTCTGCTTCCCACCGAGACTAGGAAATAAGATATTCTCTCTTGATGATTGCATTTCAAAGGAATGTCTACCAGGTCCTTAAGAAAGACATTTCTGGGTTGTAACACTGGCAAGAAGCTGAGAGAAGATTTACTTCTTGAAGGGATAGAGAAAGCACTTATAATTTCAAGTTTTCTAAAGTAGTTGCTCTAAGACAGGGAGGTCAGGGACCTAAAGTCACAAAGAAATCTGTCTAAAGTTTAGTCAAACTAAGGGGAACTTTGAGGTCATCTCAGTCAGTCCCTACGATGTGTGTTCTCTCTCACTGCAATTAGCATACAAAACTTGTTCAAATATAAATGTGTTCCTGGTGGTCTTTAGCTGAAGGGCATTGAAATAGGAAAAAAATAAAAATGAAAAAGAAAGAAAAAGAAAAGAGTAACTGAAAAGAAATCACAGTTCGTTTTCAACTTATGGCTGACTAAATGCATTCTTCTCAAATTAGAGAGAAATTTTCTCTACTCATATTTACACAGCTTCTTGATACTTCGGTGAATCCATTTCAAATAAGAAATAATGCACACTTCTGTGTGCTATGCCTGTATCACATTAATGGATTATTTGCTGAGATAATATTTTGCTCCAAAACCACAAAAACATCAGAAGCCCCAGGATATCTATCAAATTTTACAGTACCTACCTAGGTGTCATTCTCTCCTGGTGGTCACGAGGAGGGACGTGTTAATCTCCTAATATCCTAAATTCTTCTTGAGTGCCTCATAACTCCAATTTATAGTAACAAAATATCTAAGACCATGTTGTACTTAAGAGTTGAAAAGGAAATAGTGGGAATTTGGACTTTTAAAATACCCAATTTATTGAATATCTTTAAAATTGAGTGAAGAGAGTTTCAGTTTCTTTGCATTGCCCCAAATTTTTTGTAGGCTTTTTTTCAGAACATTAATATATAAAATTTTAGAAAAATGACAAATAATTGTTTAGATTTAGGTCAATTTTCACAAATGACAGCCTGCAGGCTAAGTCAAGCTCATGGCTGTTTACATAAATAAATTTTAAATGGAACACAGCTATTCTCATTCATTTGTGTAATACAGATGGCAACTTTGGACGATGATTACAGAGGAGTGGCTGTAGCAGATCATTAGCCTACAAAGCTTACAGTATTTAACATGTATAATCTGGCCTTTTACATAAAAGGTTTGCCAAACCCAGGTCTAGGTTAACAAGTATCAAAATAATTTGCCAGAAAGCCTAGTTAAGTCTTTTTAAAAAAAAAATATATATATGCAATTGGCAGAATTACATCTTCTGTATCTTGTAGCAACACACAAACTCTCTTAACTTTCCACTTTGTATGAATAGTCTACACATTAATGCACACAAATGATTATTACCTCATTTAACTCTGCTAAGACCAGGAGAGTGTCAGTACCATGTTTAGGACATTACTTTTCTGGTTGTACTGAGTAAGGCTAATAGGAAATGAAGAAACAGCAGTGCTTACATGCTCCACGTCACCTGTTCTGTGCTTTTACCACCTTTATTTTTGTTTATTAAACAACTGCCATCAAGTTTTGCAAATCACTCATGATTTCTCTCAAATTTACCAAAACAAAAAGTGCTAAAGGCATCTATCTTAAAATCTTGGTATGACTTTCAGCATGGCATTTTAGGTGACATTACAAACCAAATTCTTGCCCTGGGTTTGCTGAGGTGAATACTCTGATTGCTCACTCAGCAATATGTGAGAAAGAAGCAAATGGCAAACACAGGCTGTGATACCAAACAGGGAGTAATGTTAGCCAATGCCTCTTTAAAATGTTTATTCTCTAGTGAGAATACAGGAGTAAGAAAAGTCCTGATGGGCTAATCTTCCACATCTGTAATATTAGAATCAGCAGGAGTGAATGTACCTGAACTAGCACTATTTTGGAGCTGTTTTCTGAGCAAAATTTCAGGACACTAAGTTTCCCTAAAATTTTTAGGATGACTATGGGTTCTGCCCCCTGACATTCTTCATTCCCAACTCAAGGGAAAAACTCAGTGAAAGACTTTTAGTTCACCCCCGTGAAAAGTAAAGCTCTGTCACACCACACATCAGAAAGCAAATAAAATGTGTTGGTTGGGGCCTCTATGCTGGAGAATGGACCTTTGGTGAAAGAAGGATAAGCCACAGTTATTTTCTTCCTCCCAGTTCTTTCTCTTCATATTATTCATGTGACACTACGTCAGATGGCATTTAAAGTGAAGGCCTAAAGAGAAAGGGGTCCAAAATTATCTGCTGCAGGTCTTCAGGGAGAAGAATGAAAGGTGGAATCAAGGTTATCCAAGATCCCCTATGCTGCCAGGGAAGATGTGCTGGGTGCCAGCAATCTGCCATTTGCCAGTTCAGATACACCCTGCACCTTCTCCAGGGTCTACCCTGCTCCTGGAGCCTGCCCGAGACATGCCCTACATGAAAGGGAGAGTATGAGGGCTCTCGTGCAGAGGAAGTAGAGGGCTATCATCAGATACAAACTCTTCTTGATGCTTTAGAGGTTATCATGGATAAAATGAAGAGTCCTGGCAGTAGAGAGGAGAGAGAAATCAGATCAGATCATGGAGTCTGGGTATTTGTTCTCTTGGTTCCCTGCCAGGTTGCCTCAGATTGTCTCTAAGCTTCAACCCAAGGTCAAAACTCCTTTCAAGACAGTTATGTATATGACCCTATCCTTCCAAGTGCTAGTAATTGTCTCCTCCCTCCTCTCTTCAGGCCTGGAGATGGTAAGAGGACCACTGTTGGTGCCTGCATGGTATACTATCCCGTGTGCTTTCCCTACACCCTTCCCACACCTTTGCCAATAGAATCTTTATCGAACCTTCTTTGAATTGCCCTAATTTTAGTGAGCCATCTTGGACCTAGACAGGGGATCACAGATCCTAAACAATAAAGAATGTGCATTTGCCTGGAGAGTGCCTCTGTGCACATATTCCCTAAGAAACAAACAAAAGCCCAAGAGTGTATGGTTTGATAAGAAAGAGAGCAGACAAATTTCAACCTTTATAAGCAATTGATAATAATATTCACATTTAGAATTTATGAGATTCTATTCTCTATACCCCCTGAATTATTTCAGAAGTAACTTTGATGTTTAAGAAAACAGTTTATTCCCTACAGAACCAAAGAAGCTGCTATCACATCCATGGTGAGAAGAAATTGACTAACGCAAGAACTAGGCACAGGAAGCCCACCGTGAATCACCATCTTGAAAGAGGCGCCACAGTTAGCCATGTTTAGCTTTTCTGTACTAAAAGAAAAAGAAACTTCCAGCTGTCTAAATGACCTCAGATCACCAAGAAGCCAAAGAATAGTCACAATTCAATAGCAATATCTAAGAACACACTAGGAAGAATATCACAGTCACGCCAGTTTTGGAACCTACATAACTGAAGCCAGGTGAAAGCAGAAAACGAAAATGCCAGACTGAACTAAAACGGAAGAATTATTGAGAGGCTTTTACTCTGAGTACTCTAAACCAACCCATATGCAGGATGCCTTTCATACTGCCTCTAGGAAGGGTCAAACAATGATTGGAAAACCATCAGTGACCATAAATTTAGTGACAGACAATGATGTTTTTCCCAGTTGGAACTTTCTATTTGCTATCAACTAATTGTAAAGAAAATGTCTTTTATATATTGCAGCCTCTTAAGCCACAAATAGAGTTTGCATCTAATGGTATCTTTTCTACTTGTCACATACGATAGCCCTTAAAAATCTCTCTCCATCATCCCTGCATATCCACACACACACACACACACACACACACTCTCTCTCTCTCTTTCTCACACACACACACACACACACACACACACACACACACACACTTTTTCTCTGTTCTGGGTAAAATGCTTCGTTCCTTCGCCTTTTTTTCAAATGGTATTTTTCTCTAATATTTTCCCTGTCCTGAACCTTGACCTTCAGACCCTTTCTGGTTTATTACTGCCCTCACTAAAGCAGCTAATCCCAACACTATTTTTTATTCAGATAGTGTAGCTATTCTGGGAGTGTGTTGAAATGAAAGTGATCAGGATTCTATTATCCTTCATATTATCTATCTGCCCAGGTTCAATCTATCTATTAACTGCCACTCTTTGAATACAGCCATCCAATTAGAGAGAATATGAAGTTCAAGAATGAAGAACCTATTTTTGTTATTTCATTTACACCCCTAGAAATGTTCAAGCCACTGAACTAAAAGCAGAAGGGGAGGTAATGCTACCAGAACATGGAAACTATTTCTGGATCCACAGTGGAATACGGGGTTGCACGGTAAAATAGCATGTCTGGCAGGAGGAAAGGAGGTGAGGTAGTACCTGCCCTCATGAACATTTTATTTCTACTCCAACTATCACTCAGGGACCCTTTATTTGAACCTTCTCCACTGTCTATACCAGAGACAGATGGATTTTATAAGATATCTGCATATCACTTTTTCTAAAAAAAAAAAAAAAAAAAAAAAAAGTAGTCTTTAAAATATTTTCAACTTATTCTGAAGAGACCTGGGTTTTTACAGTTGTAAGCACTATAGAAATGCCACATCGAAGAGTGTCAAAGACTGTGTATCTGGTGGTTTGGATGGTACAGGTTCTGAATGCTTTTACAAAAGTCAAGTCTTTATAAGAGCAGGAGCAAAATCCCAGAGAGGTTGCAAGAAAACCCCTTGAAAGGTCTGTCACTCTGCTGTGATAAAAGCTAACAAAAAAATGGAGCATGTTACCTACCAGCTAGAATTTCAGCTAGCTTCGTGTGAATAAAGGAAGCTAGATGGAATATAATTTCTGAATTTCAAGAGAAAAGAAGCTTCCATGCAAGAAATAAGACCAGCTTTCATAAGGTGAAGCCTCCATCTATAGTTCTCACTTTTATCAGCTATGCTTTCAAGTGACAGGGAGGCAACAAACACATATAAAATACAGACGCTAATCTGTGTTTACCTGTGGTTTAGAATACTACAGGAAGAATCTGACGGTGGGTTTATAGGGCTACCTACAACAATTATGTAATGAGCTTATTACCAACCCCTGATGAAATTCTTGGTCACAATCCTAGAAGTATTTGGAATTATCAAATTATGCCTTATCTTAAAAAAAAAGATTTGTAATATTTTATAGAAATATTTTTTTTCTTAAACAATAAGATTTGATTGTTGCTCTTAAAAATACAGAATTCAAAGAAAGGTAAGGTGAGGTCTGAATCATCAGGCCAAGCGAAGTAAGTTAGACAATTTAAAGCTGACCTGCAAATTTGTGTTTGAGCTTTCTGGTGGGTAAAGCCAATTGGAAATGCAATGGATTCATGCATGGCTAGATTCTAATCTAGCTCAGCAGAACCTGGGATTTCCCCTAAAACTGTCTCAGGGTGCTATGGAGAGGTGGCGTGGGTGCCTCCAGCTGCCGCCCCAGTTTCAACCAGTTTCCCTGTTGCTCTGATATGCTTTATGTGAAGTCCATATGTAATCATGTTTGAAAAAATTCTCACCAACTGTAAGTTATAAAAACAACCCAGATACTCCGGAGAGGTACAGTTTTTGTGCTACTTAAACTCATACAGTTCCTGCAACAGTAGAATGCACACTATCTTCAACAACATCCCTACCATTTGTGCAATAGTGATTCGTGCATGGCTATTGCTGACAGCATCCCACAGTATGAAATGAGGGCAAAATAACAAATATGCCTTTGATAACAACAACTCTAAAAAGAATCAAAGTAATATGACCCAAGTATATAGTTTTCAGATAATGAAGCTTAAGTGAAGAATGCAATTGTAAATATCTATATTCTAGGATATATAACTAGACTGCATATCTTCCAGCAGTCCTCAACTAATCATGTTTCTTATAATTAAACTTTTAGACCAATATGTTCAATGCTATAGTACCTAGGAAGTAGATTTTCTAGATTGCTTACAACCAGTTCGTACTTGAGTAGAGGTAGGTTTTCCCCTTCTCTACACTAAAATGCCTGAATTGAAACATATACCTGAATTGATGCCCCCTCTACCTATACACACAAACAGAAACTCTGAGTGTCCCCTGCACCCCAGGCTTTCTCAGGAAGTAGTTATGATTCATCTGCATTGGTCTCTGCTTAGAGTGAAATTGACCTATGGATAGAAATAAAAAACACATTAATATTTAAATAGAATGGGTCCTTCATAAAGTTTTATTCTTGTTAATTCATTCTGTAAATTTTGGTCAAGTAGAATACTGAGTAGAAAATGTGATGTGGTTACTGATAGAATTAAAGGTCAGTAGGGCTTCACAGTTACTTTATAAGGCAAAGGAAAAAGGTACAATCTTAACCTGACAGTAAATTTTATCCTGAAATCCAGAACATAGAAAAACTGTAAAATTATATACAGTACATAATAACCTTAACAACTAACGGGATGGCAAAGATAAATAGCAGCATAAGATCTCACAAAGTAAACATAACATTGTCCGTAAGGTTTGTGGAAATTGGTATAAAGTATTTTTGCAAAATTAAGTAGGAATTTAATCACTGTTACCTGTGTAACCTTTCCTTTATTTTCTTTTTCCCTTGACAGACAGAGTCCAGTTTTGTTCCATTATTTGAGATGAGTCAACAAACAGTTTTTATCAAGAGACACATGGTAAATATTTTTGGCTTTGGAGGTGACCATGGTCTGTGCTGCAACTAAACTAAACTAAACTGAACTAAACTAAACACTGAACTAAAGCAGTGTTCAGGGCAGCACACTAAACTTCACTAAACTCTGCAGACTTAGTGCAAAAGTGGGCATAGGCAGTCTGTGAATGAATGAGTGTAGCTATGCCTCAATAAAACTTTTTTACAAAACAGTCAGAGGGCTAAATTTGACTCAAGGGCTATAGTTTACAGACTCCCGATTTAGGAAACATGATCCTATCCCTGCTCTCAGAGTTAATCTTCTTTGGTAGAAATTCATCAAGATGGTCTTATTCTTTTGCCAGTAGCTGTTCGAGGTGTGCATATGACCCAGTTCTACCCAAAGAGTTACAGGAAGAGGAGATCTTCTGGAAAAAGTTGTCTCTTTCCTAAGACGGAAACATCAGAAGAGAAAATCCCTTGGCACTTCTCATTGTTGTCTGTAAATGTGACACCTAGAACTGCCACAGCCAGCCTGCAACTGGCCTGAGCTTAAGCTAGCAGAGGGAGGAAGTAGAGCTGAGAGTCTCAGAGGAGAGCCAGAGCCTTCATCTACTGTGACTCAGAAGTCTGGGCCCTCAGATTGTTAGGGAGAGAATAGATATGCACACTGGTTAAGTCATTATGAGGAGTCATAGCCTAAAGGAATGTAACTGATACTGAAAAAAAAAAAAAAGAGAGAGAAAGATAAAAATACTTTTCTTCCACTTAGATAATTTTAATATATTACTGTTTAATAATGTATGTATTCATCATATAGACATTAAAATTAAATCTATAAAATATGAATTTTGCTTTCTAGTCTAAGAATTTTATTTAAAAGTTTTAGGGTATCCTCCCATCCCAGTTATCAAAAAGTATTATTTTAAATGAGAAAAATAGGGAAAGTAGAAAAATATGACAAAAACTCTTGAGATAAAATTGGTAGATATAAATCATGACAATGTACAGTATCTCTATTATATTCCAAGACAAATTAATTACACATCTGTGAAATTGAAAGTCAATTTTGATGAAAGTCTCTTTCTTTATTTCAGGAGAATGTCACTTTATCTGAAATTGCCAAGAAGTTTATTATAACCCATTGAACAGTTTTTAGTTATTGGTTGTCTTTTTTTTTATTATTATTATGCACTACTAGAATTAACCAATAGGTCTGTTGACCTATTATACTCTGGACCTACCAGTCCACTATAGCAGATAACATCTTTCACAGAAGCTTATACCAATATGTAGTCCATTCCGTATGCCTTAACAATGTGACATTAATATTTCTCCATCAAGAGGTGGGATCTATATTCCTTGCCCTTGGAATCGAATCTTTTTAACTTCCTGAACCAATCCAAAGAGTTCAGCAGAAGTGATGCTGCTTGACTTTAAAGGCTAGTTCATAAAAGTCTATTGTTTCGCTGTCACTCTCTCTATTTAAGGATATTTGCCCTTGTAACCCAAACACTACATTGTGAGGAGGCGCAGGCCTCATGGGAAAGTCACATGTGGGTGCTCCAACCAACAGCTGCCCTTCAGCCCCCACCAACAGTCAGTACCTATCATCAGACATGAGAGTACAAGATTCAAACCCCCAAAAGTGTATACATTTAAAGTATAAAATATGATGTTTTGATGTACTTACACATAGTGAAATGATCACTGGTTAAGCAAATTAACATATCCATCATCTCACATAGTTACCTTGCTTATGTGTAGATGATAAGAGCACCTAAAATCTACTGTCTTAGCAAATATCCCAAATACAATACAATTTAACCTCCAGCATTTCAGTCTTCCACCTAAGGCCCCAGATATTACCCAGCAAATACAAACCATCCCTGCTAAACACTTTTTGAATTTCTGACCCACAGAAACTATTAGAGATAATAAATGATTAATTATTGTTTTAAGACACTAAGTTTTTGGTAATTTGTTATATAGTAATAGGTAACTAATACAGTCACTGTGGGCATAATTCTTTGTTCACTGGATAAAACCATTCAATGAAAATATACATATTTTGTTTTACTACTGTTTTCTCAGAATGAGTTAACTTCATAAATATCAAGTATTACCTTGTTTACATATACTAGGCACTGTCAGCCTATAGGATTTGGTTACTCTGAGTGTGGTGTGGTTACTACACATGAATAGCAAAGTACAATTGTATATAATGGAATTTTTTTTGTAGGGACAGAGGCAGTGGGAAAGATGCCATGGTTCTCTGTCTCTAGCTGATTAGCTTTCCTTATTAAAACTGTGATGCTAATGTGGCTAAAGTCTGTCATCTTTTTCCCATATTTATAGTCATTAGCCAAAGATTTAAAAACTAGCCTTGCTTAAATATCCCATTAACTTGCATGCAATGGACATAGTATTCACAACACTTCAATCTCATCAAGTATCAGTGCTAGGGCTTCTTTTCCAACAAACCACTTCTAATCTGGATACTCAGAGACCCCACTTTCAATTTGGGATGTAGTGGCACAGAAATGGAGGAGAGTGTCTGCATGAAATCATTTACATGGGACTTCGTGAAGTCTTGGGCCTACGTGGGCATGCTTCCCTTAGCTGAACCGTAAGAGACACGTAGTTGAGCTACTAATGGAAAGTCCACAAACCATGATACTCATAACTAACCTGACTCTGCCACCTAGGAGGTACATAATTGCAGGCCAGCAAACTGACGTACAGGCATCATCCCAGCTTCTCCATACCCTGCATGATGTCCACCAGTGTCACTGGACCATCTTCTAGGCAGATCTGCTCCTCTCCAGAAATGCTCTCCTCTCTGACTGCAAACCTCTTCTTGGGGCATAATCAATCATTTCTCCTCCTTTTCCCCAGTTAGCCATCCTACCAGATCACAGAGTAGGGCTAGAAGTAGGCTAGAAGGAGTCTACTTTCCCAGATCTATTGCTGTGACATAAACTCTTTGCCCTGCTACCCTCAGGCATTCACTTTTTATTCTCAGAAACCTGTTTGGAAAGTTTAAACACACATACACACCCTCCCCCCGCCCCCCCCCCCACACACACTGATTACTTCTTCCTATTTCCAGTCCAATGAAACAACCCTACATCTCCCCAGAGGCAAAAGAGATATCTGTGATTGAATAGAGGAAAGTTTTCAAAAGAAAATAGGAGAAAAGAAAGCACAGATATTAATATTTCAAAAGATTCTCTTGTCACACATGCCAATGGCCACAAAGAGACCAGGATAAGAGAGTTCATGTGATTCAGCCCAAAATTGTCATATAAAATTAGAAACCAAATAATAATGAAAAAAATGGGCTACTGGAAAATCTGCTAGAAAATTAATTGAGGTTTCCTGCCTTTCAGTCAGAGGTCAGTAGAATTAACATTGTGTTTGAGAAACAGATTGTCTTGAAAAGCCCTGCTGTTGGACGTAAGGAATGAATTTTCAGGTAAATCACAGAGGCCATAATAATGGCTTAGTGGAGTCATTTGTAAATTACAGTGCTGTAATTTATAGTTCCTTTACCATACGTGGGACTGGCAGGCAAATAGATGTGTTTTCAAAAAGTAAAAGAAAATCTGGGTTCCCAGGGAAATGATTGTGAATTTCTTCAAATGCATTACCAAATCCTTGGTGGCCACTCTGCTGGCATCACACATGAACAAGAGGGAATGGTGATAAGGAAGAGGATGTCATTTATAGAAAAAAATCTGTGTTGCTGATGCACTGCCACTTCCACCACCATACAGCACAGCAGCACCTCACAGCACATAAATAATCAGGGATAGTAACAGGCTCAATGCCCAAGAAGCAAAAGCAGAGAATGAATTTTAAAATAAACCAAAATAAAGGACATATTGGAAAGGAAAGGAACTATACAGGTCATTTCTGTCCTCCCACTCAATTTCCTGGAAACCACCATGACAGTTGGCTGACCATTCTTCTTGTTTATACCCTTGTATCAGTGAAGGTCTTGTCCTTCCCAAGGCAGCCCACTCCAATGTTAAATTATTAAACCCATAAGAAAGGTCTCACTTTTACTGAGCTAACACTTAACTGTTCTACAATTTCTATTCTTTGGTCCTACACAAATTAGGCCTACTCCATTTTTTGCATGGTATTCTTTCTATTGTTTTTTTTAAGACTATGGTCAAGTAAGAGCAACAAAGATGTGAACAGCAGGAATGAGACTGAGCAAAATAAGTCAGTCTCTAAATTGTCTAAGTCTTGCAGGCCACCCTGGATCAGGTCCAAAGAAAAGAAACCCAGTTAGTGGCACATAGCAGAGAAGCATCAAATTAGGTTGCCGTGCAGTATCCCTCCCTCCTTCAGAACATGTGAACACTATGGGACAAAGAATTCCTTGCTTTCCTTGGAGTATTAAAGGTAATATCCCAGTACAGTCCTCTGCAAGTGTGCACAGGACCCTGCTCTTCTGGAAGTATAGCCATAAACGGCTTCTGCTAATTATTCCCACTGCGTGAACTTTCAAACTGCTGTGCCAAGCAAAATGTGGACAGTTTTCTTTGTAACATTGCCCAAATGTAGAAGTTTTCTTAAAGTTTTTTCATTAGTTTCCTGCTTTTAATGTGTCCCCTTTTCCCCAATATATGCACCTTGAATTCCCTGTTGCTAAGTTATTGTTTATCTACATAACTATATTTTAAACTCAGTGTGACCCTCTAACAACCAAAACTATTTTTCAAAAGAAACCAATACTGAATACATGTTGCCGTTGTTCATATACTGGAATTAATGCCACGTACTCAATTGGCTTTACAAACTCAACATCTAAATTATCGCTTTGTTCCATTCTTTTGTTTCTCTGATATGCCAGTTTTTCATTCTTAGGCCTGAGAGGTTAGGGGTCTTATTTTACAGAAAAGTCAAAAACTGAAGCAAAAAGTGATGAGTAGGATATTATTAATGAGATCCTGTTTTTACTATTTCCCAGAGCTAAAATGTTATCATAGCAAGATTTGAATGGGTAAAAGCTGGTACAGTTCAATTAAGCACTGAAAGTAAATGAAAAATTTTGAGGTAAAGAAATAGGCAAAAGATTACATTAAATTCAAGTCTTTCTTTAAAAATAATAAAAGGGCAGGCGTACAATAATTCACAGAAGTCATGTGCTTGGTTTACTCGACCTCTCTGAAGTTACTATTTCTCATTAACTTACCCAAGTCAGCATCACTCCTTAGCGAAAATAAAGAAAATTTTGGCATATTGAGGAATAAATAGAACACTGCAGCATTATTCACTGAATCATTTTTGGGGCAAATTTAGTGCTGTTTTCATGTCTTTGTATTTTTTCTAAGTCTATGTTTGTCAATGTCAATTCAACCCTCCCTGAAAACAACAGAGCTACAATTAGAGATGTAAAAAGCAGTTTGTGTATAATTTAAACGCTGCAAACTGGCAATCTTCTCATGAAAACCACAAACAATTACTTCCATTCTCATGCACCAGTGCATCTGGTGCACCACTAGTTTTGATCTGAGATTGCATATGAATTGATAGTTAATTTCACAGCTAACAAAAAAAAAAAGGCTTCATCCATTTTCTTGACGAGGGTGAGTTCTTTGCTATTCAGTCACAGCACATTGCCATGCTTATCTAGTTAATGGCTTAAATTATACAATCTTCTAACCAAATTCTTTTTTCTGCTTAACTCAGGTAGTTTTCCTGGAGTCAACAATATTGGATATTTCTAACCCTTTCTTGAGGTAGTCCTAAATCCTGATATGTTGTGAACAATCAGTTATCGGGAGCCCCGTGAAGATGAAGAGTCTTGAATAATATCAAAAAGGAGACATTTGGTTTCCATTTGATCTATACTCTGCAACTCTGATCAAAAGTAAAATAAAAAAAACATTAATGGAAGTAAATCCATCTTTGAACAATCCCCAAATAGGCTTGTTGCACTGAAGGGCACCTTCATTAAAGAAAGATTTGCAGACTTCTTAAAAAGACATGTATTTGCATCTATTTAGTTTATACATGAAGAAATCACATGTGGGGAAAATATTTAAATAAACAAAACCACAGAGATAATGAAAGCCTTTGGTACAACATTGATATGCAGGAACATCCTTCAGGTTCACTCAAGAGGAAGTGAGCTTTAATGCAAAGGCATTAGTAATGGACTTTCTATTTCCTTATTAGAATTAACCTTGATCTGGAAGAAAAAACTTTTTTCTTCACTGTTGAATACATATTTCACTCCAACTAATATATTCCACTAAAACCTTCAAAGAAAAAAAAAGTGGCACTTGTGCTGGAATTTATTATTCCTGAAATGGGCATTACTAGAAACAAAATCGCTGAGAGAACTATTCATTTTGAAGGAAACAAGTTGTTTCCACAGATCATAATGGTTTTGTAGGGAATGCTAGAATTTCCTTCCCAGCAGGTATTTTCAAATAGGAGGGATTCTCCCCACTACAAGAGAGTTTAGGCAAAATCTGCCAACGGCAGAAAAATGAACTAGATTACTCCTTAAAATTCATTTTGAGCCTGTTCTTTTATGCCTCTAGTTTCCAATTGCTAGTTCTTAAAATCAGAGCAGTGAGTGGAAAATATGATTTATTAGCAAGCTGTAAGCACAGCCTGATTCAGCCTCACATATATTTTCATATTTTAAGGTTTGAATTCTATAATTTGAACTCGAGTTCATATTATACTAGTGTGCTGCCTCCATTTCTCTCTAGCTTAGCAGGACATAACATGTGAGGAAAGTAGACATCCAGATATTTCAATGTCTGTCCCACACACTGCAGTATTTCCTTCAAAGGTACAACATCTGCTGGCTGTTTGAGCTGTAAAAAAAAAAATTAAATTAAATTAAAAGTTAAATTAAACACTTGAACATGCCAGGTACAGTGGCTCATACCTACAATCCCAGCACTTCGGAGGCTGAGGCAGGAGAACTGCTTGAACCGGGAGATGGAGGTTGCAATGAGCCTAGCTTGCACCACTGCTCTCCAGCCTGGGCAACAAGAGCAAGACCCCATCTCAAAAAAAAAAAAAAAAAAAAAAAGACTTGAACAAAGTGTGGTCATTCCTCAGATTGGATACCTCAAGCAAAAGTGACACTACCTTTACCTTTGATGTTTTGACTCACATAAGCATATATTGAACTATGATGTTGAGAATTAGTATAATAGAAAATTCAGTCCTCACACTCAAATAACAGGTAGCTTTAAATCTGAAATATGAGAGCCTCCACCTATCCCAGTGTCCTCCAACATATGTATTTCCTGTAAAACTTCAGATAAACTGATAATACAGATTTTATGGGGAGAAGCTGCTAGAACAACTGGAAAAATAAAAGTAACCGAAGTACACATGGGTCTGAGGGCCCAGCAGAGATTATTTTAGAGTCTTTATGCATTAATTGCAATCTGACTAATGTTGGAATACAAATGCCTTCACCCAACTCTTGTCACTTCTTCAAGACGTCCCCAGTCCCGGGGATGTCACTATTTCAAAGGAATCAAGAATTCTAATTTGATTCAATATTTGCAGTTGAAATTTATCTCTGTAACAAGAATCAACTAAATAGGAAAAATAAATGACCAAAAGCATTCTTTACTGTTTGTATGAGATGCTTTGGTTTTCCAATGATTTCATGGTGTAAAACTTACTAATGAACATCCAGTGAATACAACCTCAGCAATTTGAAAAACGCACAAAATATATAATCCGTGTTGATTACTTAGTGTTATAAAGAACATAAAACATGGGCTTTGTTTAAAAGTTAATATTAATTTAGCTGTGTTAATTGTTTATGAGTTAATATTTAGGAATTAGAGTTTAATTCAACTGTGTAAAATACTTTCACTGATCCCTTTCAATGTCCGTGTGTATATGCTTATATAGAGTCTAATGACATATTCTGCCTTGTTATCTTATTTGCTTACCTGTCTTATTCTTGTTAAGTTTATAATTCTTTGATACTGTGATTTATGTCTTGCTTTTTTATTTAAAACCCTGGGGAAACATATACTTGCTTTCTCATAATAGTTGTTCAATAAATATTTGTTAAATTGAATGACCTACTGCTATAGACATCTTGGGTATAGATAGAAATGTAGAAGGAAAAGATTTGGCTTGCCAGACTGCCTTGTAAACATAAACACTCTTTATATAGATGACAATATTAACTGACTTTTCGACAGTTCTGACACTGGCATTCAACCTGCATTGGAAATGTAAGCACATTTCCAGTTTTGTGACTGGATTCTATCTCATGTGTTTCTGTTACTTCAAATGAAAGCTCTACTTATATCTTTTTGTTGTTTTTTTAACTTAGGAACAGTTCAGAGTTTATCTTGCTGGGATACATTTTTCACCTATTTTACAGATAAAATTGATCAGTTTCAGGAAGAGTTCAGTAGCTCTGTGGGAGCTGTGTGAAAGTCCAGGGTGGGAGATGCAATGTTTTTGCGTTCTGCTTTCCACACATTTTTCCTGTCAAATTTTTTAGTCAGGTTCTATAATAACACTCAGCCCTTCTTTGGAAAAATGATAGCCTTCCTGAAGAATAAAAAGATGTGGCCTCCTAACATAGGAAAGATTGGCAGCTATGAAAGATGAAAAGTTGCTAGCATTACTTATGAATATGCATTTGATATTTCCACAACATAAGTACAGAAAACAAATTAATTAATCATAAAAAAGGTCCAGATAATACAAGGCAGATTTTAGTGAGGCTTAAAGTAATTAGAGCGTTTTCGGTGAAAACTTGATGATATGTCAATGTAGAAGTTGTTTGTATTGAGTTGAAATTCTATGCTGCCTTCTTTACTGACTGTATAATTGTCTTCCTACTCCCTCTATGTTACACAGCCAGGAAGAGCCACAGCAAATCCCAAACAACTGGGACCTTGTTAAAAGATAATTTCATTGACAAAATCTCTCCAACAGCTGGCATCTTTATGACATTGAGGTGAACATTGCTCATCCAGCTGTATCCCAACACACACATGATTTTTCACTTAAAAAAAAATTACCTTAGCAACAGTGTTTACACTTCAAGCAAGAAAGAAGGAATTAAAAACCAATCAAAAATTTACTCCAGTATCATATGAGAAGGACCCTTTAATACACAACCACAAATATGTTTTCCAGTTATATTCACTTCATTGTCAGTTCCCCTAGAACTAGATCTATGGAGTCTTTTCCAATTCTGGTTCCCATTTCTGAGAGCTCAGTACCAGACTATACCACCTCCAACTTACACAGACAATCACAATAATGGACTACAAGCCAAATCCAGGCTTCCATATTTTTAAAGAGACAACACAGCGATTCACTTCAAATCTCCTATAAACATCTTACATCAAAGTGTTTTGGGAACTTTAGAAGCAGAGGATATATCTAACCTCTCCCCTCAGCCTCTGGTAACCATTCTACTTTCTATTTCCATGAGAGGTTAATCAGCAAGTACAAAGCTACAGTTAGACAGAAGGAATAAACTCTGGTGTTCCATTGCACAGTATAGTGACCTACAGCTAACAAAAATGCATTATCTATTTCAAAATAGCTGGAAGAGAACATTTCAAATGCTCTTACCTTAAAGAAATGACAAATGTTTGAGGTGATGGATATGCTAATTACCAAAATTTGATCACTACATAATATATACATGGATCATACATCACACTGTACCCCATAAATATGTATAATTATGTTGACACATATTATGTTAACAACTCAAAACTTTAAAAAAAGAAGGTATATATGGCATTAGATTGGAAAAGCCACTATATATATAGATATAGATATAGATATAGATATAGATATAGATACACACACACACACACACACACACACACATACATATATTTATCTTTCATAGCTCAGAATTATACATTGAACTTGGTGTTATGAGATGATTCTGAAAGAAGCATACTATAGTGAACACCTTCCTGAATTGTTATTTGAGAGAAAATATACTTGTTTTGTTGTTGTTGTTGTTTTTTATGTTTTGCTTTGCTTTTTGAGATGGAGTTTCACTCTTGTTACCCAGGCTGGAGTGCAATGGCGCGATCTCGGCTCACCTCAACCTCCGCCTCCTGGGTTCAGGCAATTCTCCTGCCTCAGCCTCCCAAGTAGCTGGGATTACAGGCACGCGCCACCATGCCCAGCTAATTTTT
>CAUYOR010193387.1:0-23740 GCA_963573925.1 Callimico goeldii
TAATTTTTTGTATCTTTAGTAGAGACGGGGTTTCACTATTTTGACCAGAATGGTCTCGATCTCATGACCTCGTGATCCACCCGCCTCGGCCTCCCAAAGTGCTGGGATTACAGGCTTGAGCCACCGCGCCCGGCCAAGAAGATGATTTTATTCTGGCTTTACTGTAATAGGGGAGAATATTCATTAATGAGGAAAACCTCAAAGTAAAAGAACGTGGCCTGCAGTTCCACAGCACCTGGTAAACAAGGGAGTGCTATAGAAAAGAGGAGGCAGGGATTTTTTTTTTTTTTTTCATTTTACATTATGTTCTGGGTTATATGTGCAGAACATGCAGATTTGTTACATATGTATACATGTGCCATGGTGGTTTGCTGCACCTATCAACCCATCATCTAGGTTTTAAGCCCTTCATGCATTAGATATTTGTCCTGATCCTCTCTCTCCCCCTGCCCCCCCACCTCCTGACAGGCCCAGGTGTGTGATATTCCCCTCCCTGTGTCCATATGTTCTCATTGTTCAACTTCCACTTATGAATGAGAACATGCAGTGTTTGGTTTTCTGTTCCTGTGTTAGTTTGCTGAGAATGATGATTTCCAGCTTTATCCATGTCCCTGCAAAGAACATGAACATATTCTTATTTTATGGCTGCACAGTCTTCCATGGTGTATACATGCCACATTTTCTTTGACCAGTCTGTCATTGATGGGCATTTTGATTGGTTCCAAGTCTTTGCTATTGTAAAGAGTGCTTCAATAAGCATACATGTGCATATATCTTTGTAGTAGAATGATTTATAATCCCTTGGGATATACCCACTAATGGGATTGCTGGGTCAAATGGTATTTCTGGGTCTAGATCCTTGAGGAATTGCCACACTGTCTTCCACAAAGGTTGAACTAATTTACACTCCCATCAACAGTGTAAAAGTGTTCCTATTTCTCCACATCTTTGCCAGCATCTGTTGTTTCCTGACTTTTGAACGATCGCCATTCTAACTGGTGTGAGATGATATCTCATGGTTTTGATTTGCATTTCTCTAATGACCAGTGATGATGAGCTTTTTTTCATGTTTACTGGCTAGATAAATGTCTTCTTTTGAGAAATGTCTGTTCATATCCTTTGTCCACTTTTCGATGGAGTTGATTTTTTCTTATAAATTTATTCAAGTTCCTTGTAGATTCTTAATATTAGACTTCTGTCAGAAGAATAGATGGCAACAATTTTTTCCCATTCTGTAGGTTTCATTTTCACTCTGATGATAGTTCCTTTCATGGTGCAGAAGCTCTTGGAGACAGGTTTTATACTGGGATACATGAGAGCAGGATGGTACTTTGTCATTACTCTATTTCCTAGAACACAAAATGATGCACAGGTTTTTTAACTGTGACTGCTTTCAATGAGTTCAGGGCTCAGATGCAGTTCAACATTGTCATCCCATGAATATCTTTGGTCATATATTTTCAAACTGATCTTATTTCAACTGAACTTAGTAGATTACTTGTACTATGTCTAAAGTGTCTTCATAAAGAACCTCTGATTTAACATTGCAACAGAAAGTTATATGTTGTAACTTTATACTCTGAAAGGCACAGAAAGGGACAAATTTGTTTTAAGTTAAGCAAGTATTTGTCATTTGAAGGATAATATAATCCCATTTTTCCTTGGAAGCCTCAACGGAGTGTTTTATTCCTTTTCTCCTCTGAGTTTTGTAAAAAATCAGGTGAGAACTTGTTAGAAATGCAGAGTATTAGGCACCATTCCAAACCTTTTAAATTAGATTTTATTTTGTAATAAGGTCCTAGATGATTTGTATATTTAAACTGTGAGAATCACTGCTTTGAAGCTGTACAGTACTTTATTCCTGAAACATAGGCAAAAAAGATTTCTTTTCATGGACAAAGCAATGTTGCAAATAGCTGAAGAGATTAACAAATGCCTTTAATATGTGAAAACAAATCAAAGTAATAAAAGACTGGTGGTAGTGATTAACATCTTACTGAGTACCATTGCTGCTATGTGGTATAATTTAATTTGTCTTTCTATTCTTTCTCTGTGGTATATAATGATACATTTTAAAATAATAGTATATTCAACACATTGAAACACAGTATTGTCTCCAATATAGACAATGAAATTGACACAGAGTAAGCTATTAGATGAATGCATTTTATCTATAAAACAAGTTATGTAGGCACAAGATAATTAACAAGAGAGAAAGGAAATGTTACTCTCCTGATACGGTTTGTCTGTGTACCCCACAAATCTCATCTTGAATTGCCATGTGCTGTGAGAGGGACCTGGTGGGAGGTAATTTAATCATGGGGGCAGATATTTCCCATGTTGTTTTTGTGATAGTGAATAAGTCTCATGAGATCTGATGGTTTTAAAAAGGGGAGTTGCCCTGCCCAAGCTCTCTTCTCTTGCCTGCTGCCATGTGAGGCATGCCTTTCACCATCTGCTGTGATTGTGAGGCCTCTCCAACCACGTGGAATTGAAATTCCAATAAATCTCTTTCTTTTGTAAATTGCTCAGTCTCCAGTATGTCTTTATCAGCAGTGTGAAAATGAACTAATAACATTTTTAATGCTTGTACAAGACTAATTCTTAGATATAGGTATTTATCTCATAAAAATCATGTAATTAAAGTAGTAATCAAAAACATGTTTTTCCCCAAATTGCATTTATTCTAAGATACAGCTGTGGAAAATGTATTCTTATGAAATTGGCCACAATACTTTGAGAATTATCAATTACCAAAATATGCAATGCTTAAAAAAATATTTTGAATATATGTTGGCCAAAAGCAGGCATATAGTGAGTGTTGAGTTTGCAGTACACACTTTACCTGCATTATCTAATTTAACCCCAAAACATGCTCCAACATATGAATCTGGGGAAACAGAAGCCCAGAAAATAACTCATTGCCTTAACCTCACATGAATGGGTAATAACGAAATGGATTTTGAAATAATTGCTACTAGGTGCCAGATTTTAAAAATTCTCTGCAGATGGATAATCTAATATAAAAATGTTGATTACAGAAGGTAAATGATGATTATATATGATGTCAATAGAATGTACATGAGTTTCCTTTTTTGTTTTAACTAATGATTTACCATGTACCTTTTAAGTAAGAGATTGGTAGTTATCTAAATTGGGACAACATTAGCTATTCCTAGGTAAGAAATGTATAAGACAGGTAAGGCCAAGAGAGGGAAGGGAAATCTATTTAAGGATTTCAAGAGGAACGGTATTTATATATTGGTTTTACCTTCTGGCCTCTATTCATGTTTTTTCATTTCTCTTTGATATGGATGTTCCTTGATTCCTTAAACTCTTTTTTGCTACCCAGTTTGTGGGGCAAGTGATCTGTGGAATAGCAGTTTCAATGTCACCTGGGAGCTGGCTAGAAATGCAGACTCTTAAACCCCACCCTAGAAGCTATTTAAATTAGAACATACATTTCTACAAGATTTGAGGTAACTCATATTAATCTTGATGTTTAAGAAATGCCACTCTACAGTATACTGATTTACAATATATGATTATGCAAATAATAGGTCATAGCTTAGATAGGAGATTACCTGCTTCTTTCTTCCTTCCACCAAAGGGTCCTTGAAACAATGTATGGATGGGGAAATAACTCAAATTTTTCCACAGTAAGAGTCAGTCTTTAGTGTGATATCCAGTTTATGCAGTTCACCAGTTAGTCTTTAAAAGCAAACCCTCCATCATTCTCCAGATGAATAGTTCTTTTCAATCTCATTTCCTGAAGACCTATGGAAGGGGTTGCCAAAATTCCATTTACAGCACATCTGTGCAGCTGCAGTTCAGTCATTATTGATTCCAGCTGTTAATGATGTGGCTGAAATCAATGACTTAAAACTTCCAAAACCAGAGAGTATAATTACCCCTCAAATTATTAATATACCTTTTGAACAATAGCAGTTTAAACAAAATGTTCACATTTCTCATTTTAACATTTTATCTTCTATATGAAAAAGTTATGTTTATATAAAATATTTTGATTTAAGGGCAATCATTTTTATAAACAAAAGTTATGTTAAATTATAAAATAAAATATCTTAAACTGTAGATCAAATATATAATTTACTTTATATTTTTTGCCATGAATACAATATTCAGCCAGGACAATTCTAACCATTTAAGTTGACTCTTTTTATTCTTTATATACATTATGAAATGCATACCCCTCTTCTATAAAGCCAATAGGAAAACCTTAACATATATCCCCTAAACATTTCTCAGTCATTAACATTATTTTGCATTTTCACTTCCAGTGGAAAATGAAATAAACCCTTCAAACTTAAGTAGAAAAAGCAAAATATGGTATTTTGAAGAAAGACCCTGAGAATAGTACTCCCCCCCAAAAAATGCTAAAAAAAAACTGACCTTTCCATGATTTTGGACATGAAAAAAAATTTGGTTTCACAAATGAGTCGATTAAATTGGAATAATTTAATTTAATTTAATTACACAGAGATTGATAACAGAAAAATAAACTTGATTTGGAGAAAGCAGCGCTTGGAATGCTCTCCTAATATGCTATTGAAGTTGGTGCGACATACAGAGTTATTCATGAAGAGAAGTAAAAACCAGTATTTGATTAAAGACAAATGGACATATAAACAAATAACATAATTAAAATCATACACATATAAAAATAATATAGCATTTACCTTAATGAGTTGAGACCTGGAAGTAAAATGACTCCTATGCTAACTCCAGTACCATAAAAATAAAATACTAATATCATGTTAATTGCATATACAGAAAGTTATCTAATTACCATTTTTAATGAAATCAGAATAACCCACATCTGGTGTTAAATTAAAATCTCTTCAAATTTGCTTTAGAAAAAAAAATGGTAAGGAAATTAACAAAGGGCACTATACTACATTATTTTAATGCAGCCTCAATTAAATTTCTCAGTTATTCTTTGCACTGGATATTATTACAGTACTTACTAGAAAAAAAAAAAAACAACAGAAACTCAAGTAGTAGATCATGTGGATAAACCCAGTTGGTATAAAAGTTTCAAATTTCGAATAAAATGTGATTTAAAAATGTATCTTCTATGCCCTATGAAATGTGTCAATTCATAAACCAATAAACAAATATTTTTCCTTCAAAAGTTTTGTTCTTTTTGCTCAGGTTGGCTTTGGCTATCCTTGATCTTTTGTGGTTCTGTATAAATTTTAGGTTTGTTTTTTCTATTTTTATGAACAATGTCATTGATATTTTGATACCTGCACTGAATCTGTAGTTTGCTTTGGATAGTATGGGTATTTAACAATATTGATTCTTCCAATTCATGAACATGGGATATCTTTCCATTTTTTGATATCCTCTTCAATTTCTTGTATCAGTGTTTTATTGTTTTCTTGTAGAGATTTTTAACATCCTTGGTTAATTCCTAAGTATTTAATTTTATTTGTACCTATCATAAATGGAATTCCTTTATTGATCTCTTTTTCAGATTGTTCACTGTTGGCGTATAGAAATGCTGCTAATTTTCACAGGTTCATTTTGTATACTGTGACTTTATTGAATTTGTTTATAAGTTCTGATCATTTTCCTTGGTGAAGTCTTTAGCTTTTTTCCAAATATAAGATTAAGTCATTTGCAAACAAGGAAAATTTGACTTCTTCCTTTGCAATTTTGGGAGTCTATTTTTCTTTCTCTTGTTTGATTGCTCTAGGTAGGAGTTCTAGTACCTATGTTCAAGAACAATATTGAAATTATTGGGCATCCTTTTTGTGTTCTAGATTACAGTGGAAATAAGGTCAATTTTTAAAAATTCATTGTGATACTAGATATGTATCTGTCATTATATAGCTTGTGTTGTGTTGAAGTATTTTCATTCTATACTTAGTGTTTTGAGGATTTTTATCACGAAAAGACGTTGAATTTTATACATTACTTTTTCAGGATCAGTTGGAATGATCATATGATCTTTGTCCTTCATTTTATTGATATGATGTATTACACTGATTGAGCTGCATGTGTTAAACCATAATTGCATTCCTAGAATAAATCCCGCTTGATGAGTATGGATGGTATTTTTAATGTATTGTTAAATTTGATTTGTTGGTATTTTGTTGAGAACCTTTGCATGAATATTCTTCAGGGATATTGGCCCATAGTTTTCCTTTCTTGATATGTCCAGTTTTGGTATCATGGTAAGACTGGCCTCAGAGAATAAATTTAGAAGTGTTGCATCTCCTTTATTCTTCAGAATAATTTGGGTAAAATTGTCATTAGTACTTTCTTCAAATATTTGTTGAAATTTAACCATTAAGGCATCAGGTCCCTGGCTTCTTTTTTTTTTTTTTTTTTTCTGGGAGACTTGTTATTACTGCTTTGATCACATTATTTGTTATTGGTCTATTCAGTTTTTAGGTTTCTCAATGTTCAATTTTTGTAGGTAGTATGTGTCTAGGATGGTATCCATTTCTTCTAGGTTTTCCAATTTTTTGGCATATAGGTGCACATAGTAGTTTCTAATGATCCTTTAGAAAGAATCTGCAGCATCAATTGTATTGTATACTTTTTCATCTCTGATTTTATTTTGTGAAGACTTCTCTATTTTGTTCTTTGCCTGGCTAAAAATATTACAATTTTGTTTATCTTTTCAAAACACCAACTTTTTGTTTCATTAATCTTTTGTATAATTTTTCAGTTCAATTTCATTTACTTTTGCTCTGATTATTATTATTTCTTTCCTTCTACTAATTTGACTTTTGGTTTGTTCTTGCTTTACTAGTTCTTTAAAGTGCATTGTTAAATTGTCTATTTGAAAATTTTCTACTTTTTTGATATAGGTGTTTGTTATGTTTTGTTTCCGTTTGGACTTATTTCAATTTTTTTCCAATTCATTTCTTAATTTCTTGATTGTCTCACTAGTTGTTCAGGAGCCTATTTTCTGATTTCCATGTGCTTGGATAGTTTCCAAATTTCCTCTTGTTCTTGGTTTTAGTTTCACTTCCTTGTGCTCTGAGAGGAATGATGTGATATATTTATTTATTTATTTATTTTGAATTTTTTTAAGACTTGTTTTGTGGCCTAACATTTGTTCTATCATTGTTAATAATCCATGTGCCAAGCAGAAGAATAAATCCAATGCTGTGATGTGTTGAAATCTCTAGCTATTGTTGTATTGATGTCTAACTCTCTCTTTAGTCCTGACGATTGTTTTAAGTATCTCCATTTTTGAGTGCATATTTATTCTGTTCACAATTGTTATATTCTCCTGCTGAATTAATTCCTTTATTATTATGTACAAATTTCTGTATTTATTTTTTGCAGTTTTTGTCTTGAAATCTCTTTTATCCAATATAAGCTATCGGTATTGCTAAAAGGTTGAAGTACATCTACTCTTGCTCTTTTTTTGCTTTTCATTTGCGTAAGGTATTTTTTCCTATACCTTTATTTTCATTATCTGTATTTCTTTATAGATGAGGTGTATTTGTTGTAGGCAACGGATTATTCCATCTGTTTTTAAAATGCATTCAGTCACTCTGTGTGTTTTGAATGGAGAACTTAGTTCATTTACATTCAATGTTATTATTCATTAGTAAAAAATTACTACTTCTATTTTCCTATTTGGTTTCTGGTTGTTTTGTGGTCTACTCTTCCTTCTTTTCTTCCTTCTTGGTTTCCTTTTAGTCAAGGTGATTTTTTTTTGGTGGTATGTTTTACTTTCTTAGTTTTGTTTTTAGCGTGTCCATTGTATGTTTTTAGATGTGAAGTTACAGTAAAGCTTGCAAATAACAACTTATATCCCATTATTTTAAACAGATGACGACTCTGCTGAAAAAAAGAGAAAAATTAATAAAAGCTCTAAACTTTAATTTTATCATCTGATTTTAACTTTTTCATTTCTATTTATAATTTATTATGCTTTATATGCCTTAAAATTGTTGAATTTTTTTTTAGGTTTTTCATTTAGTCTTTCTTCTTAAAGTGTGAGTAGTTTACACACTATAGTACGGAGCTATAATATTCTGTATTTGTCTGTATGCTTACTATTACTAGTGAGTTTTGAAGCTTCAGATAATACCTTATTGTTCCTTAACATTCTTTTCTTCCAGATGAAATAACTCTCTTCAACATTTCTTATAGGATGGTTCTGGTATTGACAAGATCCCTCAGCTTTTGTTTGTTTGATAAAGTCTTTATTTTTCTTTCATGTTTGAAGGATATTTTTGCTGGATATAATTTCATGAAATAAAAGTCTTTTTTCCTTCAGTAATTTAAATGTATATCATCAGTCTATCTTGGCTGTAAGGTTTATAGTGAGAAATCTGCTGTCAGACATAGTGGAGCTCTCTTAAATGTCATTTTTACCTTTTTTATTTTGGCTAGTTTTAAGATTCTTTTAAAATCTTATACTTTTGGGAATTTGATTATTAAATGTCTTGAGGTAGTCTTACTTGGGTTAAATCTGTTTGGTGTTTTATAACCTTCCTACACATGAATATTGATGTATTTCTTTAAGTTTGAATAGTTACATGTTTTTATATTTTTGAATAAACTTTCTTTCCAGATCTCTGTCTCTACTAACTCTTTTAGACCAATAACTCATAGATTTGCATTTTTAATGCTATTTTCTAGATCTTGTAAGTATGCTGCATTGTCTTACTCTTTTTTCTTTTGACCCTTCTGTGTATTTTTATATATCCTCTCTTCAAGCACACTAATTCTTTTTTCTCTTTGATAAACTCTGCTGCCCATAGGCTGATGCATTTTTCAGTTTGTCAATTGAATTTTTCAGCTTCAAAATTTCTGCTTGATTTTTTTAAATTCTTTCATCATTTTTGTTAAATTTATATGATAGAATTCTGAATTCCTTTTTTGTGTTGGTTTTATTTCACTTCCTCAAAACAGCTATTTTGAATTCTTTATCTGTAAGGTCACATATCTCCATTATTCCGAATTGGGCAGAGGTGCCTTATTTAGTTTTTTTAGTGAGGTGATTTTCTTCTGGGATGGTCTTGATGACTGTGGATATTCACTTGTGTTTGGGCCTTGAAGAGTTATATATTTATTCTAATCATCACAGTCTGGGCTGATGTGTACCCATCCTTCTGGGGAAAGCTTTCCAAGTATTCAAAGGGAATTGAGTGTTAGATCTAAGTTTTTAGTCACTGCAGCCACATGTGCCCTAGGCAACATCCAAAGTCCAGTAATGCTGTAACTTTGCAGATTTGTAGAAATACCAGCCTTGGAAATCTTGGGTAATTAATATCTGGGAGAATTGTCTGGATTGCCAGAGAGGAGTCTCTTGTTTTTTTACCTTTACTTTCTCAAAAACAAATGAAGTCTCACACTCCATGCTATGCTCCCTGGAGTTTGTGGAGGGTGTCGAAAACACTCCTGTGGCCATCACATCTGGGATTGTGCTGGGTCACCCTCGAGGGCAGCACAATACTAGGTATTGCTCAAACCTGTGGTGATTGTTGCCTGGCTACTGCTGATGTTTATTCAAGGACCTGGGGCTCTTTTGTCAGCATGTGGTGAATTCTGAAAAGATGTGAATCTTTTCATCAGGGTAGTAGGTTCACTTCTTGCCAGGGTGGGTCTAGAAATGTCATCTGGAAGCTATGTTATGAAATGGGGGCTTCAGGACCCTGCTTCATGCTTTATTTTAATGTGGATGAGCTGGTGTCCATGTTACAAGGCAGTCCTCTTTACTCTTCCCTTTTCTCTCAGAGCTGCAAGCTGCATTGCCTAATATTGGGGAAGGTAATAAAAGCATTCCCTTGACCCCTCCAGCTGCTGTCTCATTTGGTCATGTGCACAAGTCCACTGGCTCTGAGGCCAACGCATCACCAAGACCTGCTCAATAATTGAAATCCTTTCACCTAGACTGTCTTTCCTGTTTACTTAAGACCCCACGGCACTTTAACTCACAGATGTAGGGCTAGTCAAAACTTGGGTTCAGACCTCTGGGACAGATGACAACCTCTGACTGGGGATTGTCTAATGATGCCTACATGGGCACTGGCTAAATGTTGCCCCACCTTGCTTTCTGCTGTTACAGGACAGCAGTGAGTTCCAATGCAAAGACACGCAATCACTTTGCTCTCCCTTTTCCAAGTGCACAGAATTTCTGTCTCTGTCATAGTACACTGCCCAGGGATAATGGAAGTGTGGTGTCAGCAATTCAAGACTGTCTTTGCTACCCCGTTCAGTTTCTCTTTCCTTGATAAGATGTTAAAACCAGGTACTGTGATTACTTATCTGATTTTTGGTTCTTATGAAGGTGCTTTTTGTGAGAAAAGTTGTTCAGTTTGGTGTTCAGTTTTGTGACCACAGGAAGGTTCTATTCAGCCATGTTGTTCTGTTTTCTTCCAAGTGTCTTCTTTAAAAACACTCATCATTTGGCTTCAAGGATACAGTAAGTTCCTTCTCCTCTGCCTGTTGCTCTTTCTCAGTCTCCTTGGCTGGTCCCTTTACATCTTGCCAACTGCTGAACACTGAAATAATGTGAAATCTTCTCTATCCACATTTACTCCCTAAATAATTTATTGTTTCTTTCTTTTAAATAACATGTGTAGTTGGTGAATTACTTATTTATAACTTCAACTTTGAAATTCTGAATAATATACCCAAGTACATATTTGTTATCTCTGTTTGGAAACTGAATAGATGTTCTAAATTTAAAATGTCTATAATAAAACCCATTAGAATATTTCCCTTTGGAAACCTGCTCCTTCTGTAATCTTCTCTGTTACATGAAATGGGAAACCTATTATTCCCAATTGCTTGAACTAAAAACTTTGAAGTTATCCGTAACTCTTTCCCTTCTTTCTCACCTCCATATTCAATTGTTTTCAGAAAATTTATTTTATTTTTGCCATAAAAACTATATACAGAATTACTTCTCATTACCTTCAGCTTTATGAATTCCAATTCTAGACATAATGATCACCATCAGTTGTCTATTAACTGTTCTTCATTATTTGACGTTTCTTTCCATCTTATAGCCTATTTGCAAAACAAAAGCTAAAGAATGTTTCTTCTAAAATCAAATATTATTATGTCATTACTTTGCTTGCTTCTCTTCATTGGGTTTTTATCTCATTCAATCTTCAGAGTCTTCACAATTGCCTTGAGGATATATACAATCAGTTTTATTTATTTTTTGAGCATACCAGGAATTCCCTTGCCACAGGACCATTCCCTAGCTTTTCCTTCTGCCTTAAGAGGTCCTATACATATCCTTCATGAGTATGTTTAAATAGAATAAAGATGGGAGAGGGAAAATTTAAAGCAGCTGGACTAGGATTCATTCACTAATTTCATAAAATGGGAATACTCCTAGGCGAAATAAAAAATCAACTGTAGATAGATTAATGATATTCAGTAATGAGCACAATTATTTATAGAAATTCTTAGAAAGCTAGCCCTGGCTAAAGGGTTATATATAGTTAATGAACTGAAATACATGTATAGATGAACCATGCCTTTACGAAACATGTCATGTGTTATAGCATACATTTATGTATAAAATGGGGATGGTTAATAATTTAAATGTTCCCTCCTGGGTGAAATGACCCACAAACCTTATTACAGACCTTATAATTTATCTAGGTGAAGAGTTTATGTATTATCTGGGAAGGTAGGACCTGGAGTCATCCTTGATGTGTCCAATCTCGCTACTCCGTATGAACTTCCTAATTGTCTACATTCTTAAAATTGTTAGAAAGCTTGATGGCTGATTTGTGTATAATTGACAAGCCTATCCTTTGTATTATAATAGCTAAAAATGTAATTTGTAAGGTGTTTTCTGACTACTTTATTTAAAATTTCATCCTTTCTTCATGTTTTCCTTATTATCAGTCTTATGCTTTATTGCACTTGTTATTTTTCTTTAGTACTTAATATCACTGTATTTATTTTTGTAGTTATTATTTTTGATGTCCTTATTATCTCAATGATAATTGAGAGGGCAGAAATATTTTTTCAGTTTTGTTCAAAATGCTATATATGCTGCCTATAATAGTGTTTTGCACATAATGTATGCTTATTTTTTCATTTCTTAAATGACTGAATGCAAATGTTACATGCATACTCAAGTTGCCTTGTGGTCTAAATTGACTATTGTTATTCTAATCATCATATCAATGGTATAGGCCTCAAAAAGAAGAAGAAATAATAGAACAGGCTTTGCCTGATGTTGGTTTTACTTAAAGGAATTTCCCAAAAACTTTTCAAAATCAAAGCATCCATTTTTTTACTATTGGTCACTCCTATCGATAAATGCCACCAATATTTTCTCTCCATGAATTTAGAGTAGACGTGTGATTGTAGCAGAAGGAGTCCCACATAAATTCCAAATCTGCTTATAACAGGCAATACAATGTCTCTTCTGGTTCCTTTGGTACCTCCTCTGTTATAGCCCAGCTACAATGTTGTAAGGAAACCCAAGCTGCATGGAGATCATGGGTAGATTTCTGACAACAGCTTTTGCTGATATCTAAGTTGAAAGTCAGTGTTAAACACAAGATATGTGAGTGAAACTCCTACAGACAATAAAAACATCAACATTGGGTCTTCCTACATGAGGCACCAGACTGCACAGAACAAAGGCAAGACACCACTACTGTACCTTGTTTGAGTTAATGGCCCTCAGAATCCACAAACCTAATAAAATTGATGTTTAATGCAACTAAATTTTGGAGTGGTTTGCTGTGGAGCAATAGACATCTGGAACATGCATATTAAATTAGTATTTTGGCTTTCAAACATAATTTAGGCTTTGCTATTAATTGTTCAACTAACATTCTGCCACAATTCCCTTTATTTTTCTGCACTTTTAAGAATATGGTTATAGTTTCAGCTTTATAATAATAGGTATACAAATAATAAAAGTATTAAGACCTTTCCTATTAGAATTGCAATTATCTTATCTTTATGTGTTTTGACTGGGCATATAAATGGTTTCTTAAAAAAATAACCTTTTTTCAGTATTTCATTCTCTGCTCTATCCTAGCCATAGTATTGCATGCCGCCCAGAAATCTAAGCCCCAATTCTCAATATTTTTATGAAACATCAGTTTTTTCTCCTCTGCAAGATTTTCTAAAATATTTTCTTTACATCTTCAGTGCTACTAAATTTCATTACATTTTGTCTCAGCATGAGAGTTTTTTAATTTATTTAACTGTGCACTCAGCAGACACTGTTAATCTTGAAAATGTGTTTTATTTCTGTAGTTTGGAATAATGTAGTTCTCTGCTAATTTCTCTCCTACTATTTTATTTGTTTTCTCTTTAAGGAGCTCTTATTATTAAAATGTTAGGTTGCTTAGATTATTCTTCTAGTTTCCTTTTTCTCTTTCATATCAACTTTCTGAAATGTGTTCTCAATTTTATTTCTAAATGTTCTTTTTCCTCTGTGTTTTTGTGCTTCCTTTTTTTTTTCAAAATATTTGTGCATTTTCTGTAGTTTTTTTTCCCTTCATAATATATTTTTTCTTTGAATGTCTCATAGTTTTGGCTGTGCGTCCTTATGTAGATGTTAGATAATTCAAGGCAAAGAACCTATTATACAATGTAAATGGATTTTCTAGGTCAGTTTTAGTTTTCTGGAGTTTCAAATGGTCTTTTCCATATGTTTTTTCTTTTTAATGAACAAATTGTATACATTTATGAGGTACAATGTGATGTTTTAATATATGTGTACATTGTTAAAATATTAGATCAAGGTAATTAACATCTTCAGTCCTTGTTATGTTCTTAATAAGGCAAGAAGTTTTTGCCATTTTTGCAATACCTCTTAATTATCTTACCTCCTTAATTATGATTTTTTTTTACTTAATCTCTGAGTCATGTAGAGTTTATAATGAAAAAAAGAAATAGCAGTTGCCAGTCTTTTGTATGTATGGGATGGAAAGAAGAATACTTAGGAGCTTAAAATAGAAAAGTTCTCTTCTTAGCTGCCCCTCTCAGTTATTCATGTGGATTTTGCTCTTCCAGTTCCTCCTTCAACACTAGGATTCTGCAGTTTCTGTGTTAGTATTCTCTTCAAAACTCCTCTCAGAGAAGTCACTCCCACTTTTACTACTGCCTTCTCTCGGTATTCTTTTTTTTTTTTTTTTTTTTTTCCAGATTCTTCGTCAAAGCAATCTGATCCATTTTCTCCTTTCCCCATATTACAAAGTATATCATCTACTAACATCCTAATTGTTTATATCCTTGACATTCTTATGTATTAATGAGGTTTACAAAAAAAATTGTCCGGGAAACGTTTGTGATTAGTCCTCCCTCCCAGCCCAGTAGGTCCAGTGGTCCTTTTATTTGTTCCTTTATTCTAATCTGAGAACAGAGCAGCTTTCAGTAATAACAAGATCAAAGACTGATGACGGAAAAGTATGTACTTATTCCATAGTTTCTTGTACAATTTGACATGGGACATAATTTTCGTTAGCTGTTTGTTTGATTCGGTTTTGTTTTTGTCGTTCGGTGAGAGCATAAAGTACTGATAGGGTTTGATCAGATTTTTCTGCATTTAAACATAGTTGATAAATAACCATGTCCTACTAAAAACTCACTGGAAAATGAACCATTCTTAGATCACTGGTAGAAGAAGCTTTAAAAACTATCAAAAAAAGCAACAACTCACAAAAAATTACAGACAAAAATGTGTCGAGATAGCATTTAAAAGCATTAGGTATATCTGAGTACAATATAAAAAGGCATTAATGTCAAGGGACAGCGTTTGTGTGGGAGATCAAGACTTGGTATGTGCAGGAGGGAAGGAAAATGCAGATGGTTTAGAAAAGAAAAAGGACACAGGTACAAGTCAGAGAAGTTAGGAAATAGAATTGATATCAACTGATATTGACTCAGGAGGTTCAGTGGATGGTGGAGTTTAGTTAGAGCAAAAGACTTATGAAAGGAAGTAAAATATCATAGGCAGTTGTAAAATAATAAAATCTGTGCTTATCATGCATCCTGTTATCAGGCAATTGAATATTGAAAATGCATATATAACAAAGTGACAATAAAAGATTCAGGTTTCAGGAAGATTATTTTCAGAACTCTGAGCAAAACTGACTGGTGGGAGAGGTCTTTAACATAGCATAAGAGAGAGAAAACATTGTCAGAATAGATTGATGGTAGAATTTCAACAGATATTGAATAAATCAAATTGACAGAACATATGAACTAATTGAATATATCAAGTAAAGAAAGAAATAAATCAAGGTTTTAGTCAGTATGATGGGGATTTTGGTAAAGTCATTTGCCAATTATATGTGAGACGAAAATAATAAATCTTATTATAGATATATTACATTATAAATGTCAGAATGTTCTGAAATTGACACAGGCAGCCAGATATAGGTAAAATGTAGGGATAGAATAAAGAAATAATATGTACCGGGCTGCATATTATGGTACATATTATGAAGCAACTACAGAACTTTGTTTTATTGATAGTCAATGCTTTCACACAGAAAAATACATCCAGGAAAGTATAGAGGTAGGAAATGGAAACTAAATATAATAGAAGAGAAAGAGACCTTTTAAACTCACCTTTATTGGGAGTTAAAGAAAATAGAAGCACCAGAGAAGTTGTGCAGCAGTTTCTTAAGAGGCAGGCAAAAGTCTAGGAGGTAATAGTGTCTTGGGAGTCATGAGAAGAGAAAGTATCAGGAATCAAGGTCAAAAGGGATTGACACTGCAGGAGAAACAAACAAACGAAAAGAATAAATCTTGAGAGAAGGATCATTAGACTTGATTACTATGAGTCAATTAACCTCTGGCATTACATGATAAGAACAGGAAAGGTTGGACAGAATTGTTTTCTTTGACTGTCAAAACATCAATCCTTAAAATAGGGACTGAATTATGCACTGTCTCTAGGAAACAATAAACAAACAACAAAAAAGTGCTAAAATTATTGAGAAACAGTTTTTTAAAAAAAATCCTTTAATATATTTGCCAATCAAGTAATACCCAAACATAGTGCCTTGGGAAATGGTGAGTCTTAGGAAAGGCAGAATGACGATATCGTTTGTAGAGTGATTCCAGCATGAGCTGATATTCTAGTCAGATAAATTACTTGATTTTTATAATTGAGTACTAAAGTAGTGTGGCAGTTGACTATTGCCTTCCTCAATGCGGTGATAATGAAGGTCACTAGAGGGTCTGGACCAGAACTCTCTGCTTTCTGTCGCCTGGCCCCATCATCAAATAATCCATCCTTGTGTCAGAAGGTTTTTACTTCTGGCATCAGTCTCTCCATTTGCATTGTGCTTTTTATGCCGCTATTGACCTTTTTTCCATTAAAACTATTGTTGTCCTAATCACAATCTATTCTGTTCAGCACTTTCATCATGTCTGTCACTTAGAAAATTAGCACGGCCATAAAATTTGCATAGTCTGATGGTTTGAAATATGTAACTTTCTAAACTGTTAGTCTTGCAGACATCTCATGAGTTTTTGCTTTTGTACTAGCGAGTTTCTAAGAAAAGGAAAGAAAAAATCATAGCCTGATAACTTTTAGAACAAAGATATTAATTGGCAAGAAACATATTAATGTCTGCAACATAGACTTTTGACTGCCAAGTAATATGTATCTATTATTGAGAATGGCTTAAGTATAAGAAGAGAATGTCCATGTTTGCCTAGAAAATCGGACTGAAACCCATCTGACAGTTTGCCCCTAAACATCACACCTTCACAAGGTTCCTGGGCTATTACTGAAATAACATTAGTTTAGGTAAACTACAGTATTATTATAACAAAAAGTCTCTTGTAATCCTTTTATGAGTCTCTTCTGTACCATTTGTGAAATGAAGATAATGAGATTGCCTGCCATTTATTTCTCAAAGTTATAGGAATTAAATGAGATCATTCTTGTGAAAGTATTTTGTAAACCATAACACATTATATAAATGTAACTTAAGATATAAAATTTGTGAATGTATATAGCCCTTGGAGATACATTTATTTATTATGAATTACCAATGTCATATTGTGAATCTAGTTTATGATTATGGAATTTTTAAGAAAACCTGACATTAGGAGACCAGAGGTAAGAAAAAAGAGAAAGATTGCTTTGGACTCAGGTTGCTTGCCTAGGAAGAATGACTAGGAGTTCCAGAGAAAATCTGGGCAGTCAAGGCTCTGAGTCTGTAGTTCACAGTAGGAGTGGGAGAGGGAGAGTGGTCCCAGACAGCAGCATAAAACTCAAAGGGCATTAATTAAAAAGGACTTCAGAGTAGTTTTCCAGAAAGCATGATCAAATTTTTACTGGTTCTTATAAAATATTAAAATTGTTTTAAAAGGGTGATGCAGTGGGTGTTTATTAAAGACACATTTATTTCAAGTAAAGGAAATATTTTATTTAGAGACTACATATTTTCTACTTTTTCTCAGGGGGTGATGGGGAGTGGTATTACATTCTAATACTGTTAATTTTCTTTGCTGGTTATGTTGTAGTATTTAAGTACAGTAGAATTTGTACATTTAATTGTACAAGGTGATGAGTTTTTACAATTTTATAAGTAGTGAGCCCACCACCACAGTAATAACAGGATATCTCCATCATCCAAAAAATGTCCATTGTATGTTTTCAGTCAATCGCCTTCTACAACACCAGGCCTCTGGAAACCACTGATCTGCTTTCTGTCACAATTGTTTGTCTTTTTGAGAATTTCATATCAATACAATAATAAGTGCAATACCTACTCATTTGTGTCAGACCTCCTTCATTTAGACTAATGTTCTTCAAATTCATTCTTTGTATATGTTTGCATTCACTTTTTGCATATATTGCTGACTTGTCTCTTTTCATTTCTAAGTGACCATTTTATAAAGATAACATGTTTTCTTTATCCATTCTTCAGGTAACAAACTTTTGGGTTGTTTTCATGTTCAAGCTACAATGAATACAGCTGCAATTAACTTTTAAATACTAATTTTTGAATGTGCACGCATTTTTATTTCTCTTCAGTAAGTAAGTCAGAGGGAAGTTTTTGAGTCATATTGTAAATATATGTTAGCTTTACAGTAAACTGCTAAACTCTTCTTTTTTAAATTATACTTTCAGTTCTGGGATACATATGGAGAACATACAGGTTTGTTACAAAGATATAAACGTGCCATGGTGGTTTGCTGCACTCATCAACTCGTCATCTACATTAGGTATTTCTCCTAATGCTACCCCTCCCCTAGCTTCCCACCCCGACAGGTCCCAGTGTGTGATGTTCCCTTCCATGTGTCCATTTTTTCTCATTTTTGAACTTCCACTTATGAGTGAGGACACTCAGTGTTTGGTTTTCTGTTCCTGGGTTAGTTTGCAGAGAAATATGTGTTTCAGCTTCATCCATGTTCCTGCAAAGGACATGAACTCATCATTTCCGTGATTGCATAGAATTCCATGGTATATGTGTGCCACATTTTCTCTACCTATTCTATCATTGATGAGTATTTGGGTTGGTTCCACGACTTTGCTACTGTGAATAGTGCTACAATAAACATACACGTGCATGTGTCTTTATAGTAGAATGATTTATAATTCTTTGGGTATATACCCAGTAATAGAATTGCTGGGTAAAATGGGATGTCTGATTGTAGATCCTTGAGGAATGGCCACACTGTCTTCCACAATGGTTGAGCTAATATACACTCCCACCAATAGTGTAAACGTGTTCCTATTTCTCCACATCCTCTCCAGCATCTGTTGTATCCCGACCTTTTAATGACTGCCATTGTAACTGGTGTGAGATGGTATCTCACGGTTTTGATTTGCATTTCTCTAATGACCAGTGATGATGAGTTTTTTGTCATATGTTTGTTAGCTGCATAAATTTCTTCTTTTGAGAAGTGTCTGTTCATATCCTTCACCTAGTTTTAGATTTTTTTTTTTTGTAAATTTGTTCAAGCTCCTTGTCAGTTTTGGATATTAGCCATTTGTCAGATGGAGAGATTGAAAATTTTTCTCCCATTCCTTAGGTTGCTTGTTCACTGATGTTAGTTTCTTTTGCTGTGCAGAAGCTCTTTAGTTTAATTAGATCTCATTTGTCAATTTTGGCTTTTGTTGCCCTTGCTTTTGGTGTTTCATGTATGAAGTCTTTGCCCATGCCTATGTCCTGAATGGTATTGCCTAGCTTTTCTTCTAGGGTTTTTATGGTTTTAGGTTTAAGTCTTCAATCCATCTTGAGTTAACTTTCGTATAAGGTATAAGAAAGGGGTCCAGTTTCAGTTTTTTGCATGTGGTAAGCCAGTTTTTCCAACATCATTTATTAAATTAGGAATCCTTTCTCCATTGCTTGTTTTGTTAGGTTTGTCAAAGATCAAATGGTTGTAGACGTGTGGCATTACTCCTAAGGCCTGTGTTCTGCTCCAATAGTCTATATATCTTTTTTGGTACCAATATCATGCTGTTTTGGATACTGTAGCCTTGTAGAATAGTTTGAAGTCAGGTAACATGATGCCTCCAGCTTTATTCATTTTGCTTAGGATTCTCTTGGCTAAATAATAAGAGGTATTCATGATAAACCCATAGCCAATATCATACTGAATGGGCAAAAGCTGAAAGCATTCCCTTTGAAAACAAGCACAAGACAATGATGCTTTCTCACCACTCCTATTCAACATAGTATTGGAAGTTCTGGCCATGGCAATCAGGCAAGAGAAAGGAAGGAAGGGAGGGAGGGAGGGAGGGAGGGAGGAAGGAAGGAAGGAAGGAAGGAAGGAAGGAAGGAAGGAAGGAAGGAAAGAAGGAAGGAAGGAAAGAAAGAAGGAAGGGAGAGAGAGAGAGAGAGCAGGAAGGGAGGAAGGAAAGGAAGGAAGGAAGGAAGGAAGGAAGGAAGGAAGGAAGGAAGGAAGGAGAGAGAGAAATAAAGAAAGAGAAAGAAAGAGTATTCAGATAGCAAGAGAGGAAGTCAAATGGTCTCTGTATGCAGAAGAAATAATTGTATATTTAGAAAACCCTGTAGTTTCAGCCCAAAATCTCCTTAAGGTGATAAGCAACTTCAGCAATCTCTGGATACAAAATCAGTGTTCAAAAATCACAATCATTCCTATACACCCATAATAGACAAACAAAAGTCAAATGATGAGTGAACTCCCATTCACAATTGCTACAAAGATAATAAAATACATAGAAATACAACTTACAAGGGATGTGAAGTACCTCTTCAAGGAGAACTACAAACCACTGCTGAAGGAAACAAGAAAGGACATAAATAAATGGAAAAACATTTCATTTTCATAGATAGGAATTATCAATGAAATGTCTTTTCAACATTTCATTGAAATGGCCGTACTGCCCAAAGTAATTTATAGATTCAGTGCTACCCCATCAAGCTTCCATTGACTTTCTTCACAGAACTAGAAAAAACTATTTAAAATTTCATATGAAGCTAAATTCTTTTTCAATGTATCTATACTAATTTGTATTTCACTTGTGTAATCAATCTTTGATAGTTCTATTCACTCTACAACCGTGCCAACAATTTATATTCTTTTTTTTTTTTTTTTTTTTTTTTTATACGCAGTTTCGCTCTTGTTACCCAGGCTGGAGTTAAATGGCGCGATCTCAGATCACCGCAACTTCCGCCTCCTGGGTTCAGGCAATTCTCCTGCCTCAGCCTCCTAAGTAGCTGGGATTACAGGCACGTGCCACCATGCCCAGCTAATTTTTTTTTTTGTATTTTTAGTAGAGACGGGGTTTCACCATGTTGATCAGGATGGTCTCAATTTCTTGACCTCGTGATTCACCCACCTCGGCCTCCCAAAGTGCTGGGATTACAGGCTTGAGGCACCGCGCCCAGCCTATATCAGTCTTATTAATTTCAGTCATTCCAGTGGAGTTGCAGTGGTATCTTTTTGGGGTTTTAATTTACACTTTTTAAAATGACAAATGATAGTTAGTATTTTTAATAAATTTCTTTAATGAAGGTTCTGTTGAAGACATTTTTCTGTGTTTAAATCGGTTTATCGATTTTCCTATTTTTGAGTTAAAAAGTTTTTAACTTCGTAAGATTTGTGACATCTAAAGTTTTTGACATACTGTAGATATAAATTCTTTGTAAAATAGGTGGTTTCCATATCTTTCCTTAAAGTCGGTGTATTGCATTTTCATTTCTTTAAGTGTATTTGGAACATTTACCTTTTGGATGAAATATAATTTTTTTTCATATTTTGGTTCATACATTTTGTGTTTTATCTAAGAATCATTTGCCTATGTTATGGTCATACAGAATTTAAAAACTTTTTTGGAAGTTTTGTAATTTAAACATTTACTTTTGGGTCGTTTCGTTTCATGTTAAATTTTGCAAATGATTTAACATAAGAATTTGGATCCTTTAAAAATACGAATGTTTAATTTCTTAGCTCTATTTATTGAAAAATTATTTAGTCCCTCATTAAACTGCCTTGACTCATTTGTTCAAAAATTGACAAACTCTGCAATCTCTTCTCTCCTATTTTTCTGCATATTTATATTAACACCTGCATTAACTTGATTGCTGTAGCTGTATCCCAAACCTTGGAATAGGTTAGTGTAATTCCTCCAATTTTTTAAAAATCTCATTACTTATTTTGTATAATGTTTCATCTCCACATACATTTTAGAAACACTTTGTCAACTTTTACTATATCCTACCTGGATTTTGATTGGGATTGCATTGTATCTATAGATTTATTTGATGAGAATTGACATCTTAGTCATAGGATATCTTTGGATCATAAATATAACATCTCTTCTTTTATTTAGGTCTTTTGAAACTTTTCTCTGGATGTTTTGTTTAATACAAGCTTTGTACATTCTTTATCAGTATTTTATTTTTTGAGAGTATTGCAGAAGAATTTACAAATTGTAATTTCTATTTTTTTTACTCTTAATCTATAGAAAAACAATGAGCTCAATAATGACCTTGCATTCTGTGAGCTAACTCACATTGTAGATCCAGTAAATATTCTTGTGGATTCCTTAAGATTTTCTACAAAGATGACTATGTGGTTTACAAACAAAGTCAGTATTACCTTTTGTTTTCAACCTGTGACTTTTTATGTACTCTTCTTGTGCTATTGCACAGATTTTTCTTTCTTGTACAATATTGAATATCAATATTTAAGGCAGACATATGGACTTAATTTTAAATCTGAAGAAGAAAACATCTAGTTTTTCACCAAAGAGTAGAATATTAGTTGTTGGCATTTCTAATATTTCCTTTTGCAGACAGAAGAGGTTCACGTCTATACTTATTTTGTACCTTATTTGATAATGTGTGGATGCCCGTTATATTTTTGATGAGATATTTTATAAGAAGTGTATATTGAATTTTATTGTATTGTTTTCTGTGTTTGTGGAAATAATCATATTAGTATTTTTCTTTTTTTAAGATAGCGAATCACTTTGATTCATTATCGAATAGTAAACCAAACTCGTGTTGATGAAACAACTCTCTTTTGTATGTGTATTATTGATTTCATGTATTTGTGGATTTGATATGCTGTACTGACATATTGCTGGATTAATTTAACTACATTTGATTTGGTCGTAGTTAAATGTTCACTGGGCCTTGGCATATGATTTAAAAAGTAAGGAGAAGGCAACATTTCATAAGACTAAAACATATGTCCACTCTTTAACATGTGGAATATTTTCCGAATTTTTATCTCTACATTTTCTTTATCATTATATTTTGTTCTTAATTTATTTACACGTAACATTTGAAATTTTTGAACTTAGTATTCCAATAAGCTTTTCTATTATACCTGAGTTATGTGAGATTAGACTTAAGGAATTATGTTTTTATTCTCTGAAATGAGTGTTTTTTTCTTAATACTGTCCGTATATAAACTCAAGACATTTTATAATGTCTAACATTCACTTTTTTACAAATTCAGCAAGTAATCTTTACAGGAATTTTGGGCATAAATATCTTTATCTAAGTATCTATTTATTCATCTATTTATCCATCATCTATCTGTCTTTCTGAAAACAATTTGTCATGAAATTAATCAAATGAAAATTCACATGATTTGCATTTCTATATAATTCTCTTATTCTTGAAACATTAAAAAGTAAAAATGGCATCCACATATTATTGAATAAGGTACTATAGAATGGGAAATAGGATGCATATCATTTTCACTTAAAATATTGAAACAAATAAATGGTTATTTTTAAGTGTTTAAGCTCAGAAGTGAAGGCTGATGTATTGAAGAGGAATCGCAATCTATTGATTAAAAGCCAATGTCAGTCGTGTGAAAAAGTGTGATGTGTCTGAAAAAAACACAAGCCTGTACACCTTCTTTATTAAGCTGCTTTTTTTTCTCCTGTATTTGTATGAAATGTGGTTGCGAGAAATATTTGCATTTTATCAATGGATGTTCAACATGTATTTAATGAATAAATGAAGTTAGTTTTGAAATTTGTTTCCTAAACCTCTGGACAAAGTAGTTTTCAACCTTAAATTTTACATCAAGAAAATATTTTGACACCAAGTGCAGTGAATCCCAGCACTTTGGGAGGTCAAGACAGGAGGATCACTTGAGCTCTGAAGTTTGGGACCAACTTGGGCAACATAGTAAGACCCCATCTCTTTGGCCAAAAAAAAAAAAAAAAAAAAAAATAAAAAAAAAAAAAAAAAAATAAAAAAAAAATTTTTGTTTGAAAATATTTTTAAAATATTTTTAAAAAAAAAAAAAAAAAATATTTTAAATATAAAAAAATTAAAAGTGGTTAATAGCC
>CAUYOR010193388.1:0-11133 GCA_963573925.1 Callimico goeldii
AAAAATTAGCTGGGCATGGTGGCGCGTGCCTGTAATCCCAGCTACTCAGGAGGCTGAGGCAGGAGAATTGCCTGAACCCGGGAGGCGGAGGTTGCGGTGAGCCGAGATCGCGCCATTGCACTCCAGCCTGGGTAACAAGAGCAAAACTCCGTCTCAAAAAACAAAAACAAAACAAAAAAAGATAATAGCAGAACTCAAAATCACAACAATTAGGAGAAAAAATAAAAAATTCAGAAAATCAATTCTGTCACCATAAGGACATTAAGAAACTCTTAGGAACACACAGAGATGGAGAACGAAGAAATGAAAAACAAGAAATAAGATGATGAGTGTTTAGGACGGAGATGAGAGAGTCCCCTGAGTAATTATCGGGTGCTCCTAAGGAAGAAGATGGAAGAACAAATCAAGACAAGAATCAGACATAAACGTAGAATACTTTTCTAGACCAAAAAAATACTGAGGAATCCAACTCAATAAGTTACATCACATTCCTAGAAAAATTAGATTACATTCTGACAAATGCTTAATTTACAAGAACTGCAAAGAAACAGAAAACCCAAGCCTATGAGTAGAAAAGTGGGTTATGTGCAAAGAATAAGAAATCAGGCAGACCTAGTCTTTCCTCTGTGACACTAAATAGTAAAGACAAAATATTGGCAGATATCTGGGGGGGAAATTGCAACATAAGAATTCTGTCACCTGCAGGAAGCTCTTCTTGCAGTGTAAAGTCAACATAAACATAGTTCCAGATTTGTATTGATTCTGAAAACAAATTAATCCTTTGCCTCTATTTTAAAAGGTATATGCCATCTAAATGAGAGAGAAAGTGAAATAAAAATCTCAAGAGTGTAAGTTTTTTGTTGTCAAAATGTCAGGCAGTGACAACTGATACCTCTTAGTTCAAATAACTGTTTAAAATTTACTTATGACACCAAAAGTGAATCTGAATTTTCTATTTAAAAAAGAAGATACAGACTACATGGTGATTTAATTAAAATCTTAGTGGAAAACTTAAATTTCTATTATGAAACCCAGGAATGAAATTGATTATAATAGAAAAAAGGTTTTTAAATGTCACAGTTCTTTTTTTTTTCTTTTAAGACAGAGTTTTACTTTTTTAGCCTAGGCTTGAGTGCAATGGTGCAATCTCAGCTCACTACAACCTCCACCTCCCAGGTTCAAGCAATTCTCCTGCCTCAGCCTCCCAAGCAACTGGGACTGCAGGCGCACACCACCACACCCAGCTCCTTTTTGTATTTTTTGTAGAGATGGGGTTTCGCCATGTTGGTCAGGCTGGTCTGGAACTCCTGACCTCAGGTGATCCACCCACTTTGGCCTCCCAAAGTGCTGGAATTACAGGCATGAGCCACCATGCCAGGCCCCACAGTTCTTATAATAAGAAAGACTCAAACAATTGCTCTCATTCTTGATTTTGATGTAAGGTAATAACAATTTTTTATTTAAAAAAATTAAAGATAATAAAATACACTATATATGACCTTCAAAGATAAATGCAAGCACATCATGATACAATCCTGTTTTTAGTTTTTTAAATGCCCGTTAAAATTCTATGTGTAACATGTGAAATATATTTTTTTATTTTCAATGTTTTATAAAATAGACATATTAATTTTAAGTACAAAAAACTAAGAGACGTTGCTCATGCATAAATGGAAAACAATTGCATTGGCATTTTCGAATCAGTTCCCAGTGACTGACACTTGTCTGCTATCTGAAGCTCACCATCAGAACTGTCCTGTACAGGCTCAAACAAGCCATGAGAAAATGGCTTTGTGTAAACTTCCAGTTGGAGTTTTTGAAAAACGTAATCTGAGTTGCCTTAAACAACTATTTACATATTTCCTGAGGTTATATAGAGGGCTCTTCTTTTTGAATTCTAGAAGGGCAATTGTTCCTATACCCATGCTTCTATTACATATGGGCTCTTAGAGGCTCAAGATTACTCTTTTTTAGTTTCTACCACCTAGCCCAGAGCCTGCGTATATGTTTGTTGAATTGAAGTGAAATGAACTGCTATAAATAAGATTATTTTGCCAGATGGCTGTTGCCATCAGCATGCTCATTCCCATTATTGGTCAAAAAGCATCAACATCATAGCCTCGCGTTTCTTTAGTTGCCTCTTGAGCCATTTTAAACAATTCTTCCCTCCATATTTTTTTGAGTTTATTCACACCTGCAAAACCCAGGTGGTGTTTGTTACTATATATGCTTTTAATTACCCATAGCTTAAATGAGCCATAGTCGTGAAGCTGTATTTTCCGTTCAAATTTAAAACTTTCTCCACCATCTGCGTTTATTTAGGTTCTGACTTTTTCCCTCAAGTTCTGTGGATCTGCATTAATTTTAATTTCTTTGGAAAACTTGTTTAAGCAAACAGTTTAAACACGGCGTGCTTTCCCCACGCTCTCAGGTCTTTGCTGTTCACTTGGCCCAAGCACCCATTCCCCAGCATGTGTGTACTCATCTGAATGCAGCTGCTACCTGCTCAGTGAAGCTTCTCCTTCACCTATGGCTTTCCATTGCACGTTGCACAGCCATTATGACAACGCTTATCAGGTAGGCCAGGACCTGTGTCTCCTTCATCCCGGTCCCCTTGCTTAGAACACTACGACCCACATGCATTCAGAAAACCAGTATTTACTCGGAGCTGACTGTGGCCAGACCTCCAGGATACAGCAGTGAACGGGTAAACATGGAACTCTCCTTCTGGAGCTCCCAAGCCTACCTAATAAATAAGGTAACAATTGTGTTTTTAAATATAAACATTTGTTATGTCACACAGTGCTCGGTTTTGTTGTGTTTTGTTTTTTATTGCATTTTAGGATTTGGGGTACATGTGCAGAACATGCAAGACAGTTGCATAGTTCATGGCAGTGTGTTTTGCTTCCTTCTACCCCTTCACCCACATTTGGCATTTATCCCCAGGCTATCCCTCCCCAGCTCCCCCACCCAGCTGGCCCACCCCATTTCCCCCCAAAAGACCCCAGTGTTTTGTTTTTTAATGTTTTTGAGATGGGGTCTTGTTCTGTCATCTAAGTTGGAGTGCTGTTGGCATGATCACGGATAACTGCAGCCTTGAACTCCCAGGCTCAAGCAAAATCCTCTGTCCTCAGCTCTCAGAGAAGCTAGGGTGACTGCAGGTATGCACCACCATGCCATGTGAATTTTTTTATTTTTTTGTAGAGACAGGATCTCGCCATGTTGCCCGAACTGGTCACGAACTCCTTGCTGTAAGCAATCCTCCTGCCTTGGCCTCCAGGAGTGCTGGGATTACAGACATGACCTCTGCACCCAGCACTGAGGTAAGAGTTTTGATAGAGCAGTGGCCAAAATAAATGGAGTGGTATCCATGAGGTGTGAAAGGGGCTACTTTAGATAGGGTGATCAAGGTAGAGCTACTTGAGAAGTAGCTGAGCCAAGGTCTGAAATAAAAGAAGGCACCAGCCATGTGGAAAGCTAGGTAAGTTTGCATCCTAGACAGAGAGAGGAGTGTGTGTGAAGTCCCCGAGGATGGCATGGGCTTTCTCTGTTCAAGGACGATAAACAGAGCCAGTGCAACTGGACCAGAGGGTGAGAGCCCTCAACAAAGGAGAAGAGTAGCAAGACCTAGTCAGTTATTCAGGGAACCCAGAAAGTGCCGGCCCCACAGTCATTGGGGAGTTCTGTAGTAGGCAGGGAATCCATTAGCCATAGGTTCCGATGTAAGGTTTTTAAGTAGGAAAGTGACATGACCCCATTTCCACTTTTAAAAGATCACTGTAAGAGTGGATTGGCATGAGACATATTTTCCCTGAACAGTGATACCGTTTACTAAAATGGAGAAGGAGCACGGGTGTGTTAGTCTGTTCTCACGATGCTAATAAAGACATACCCAAGACTGGGTGATTTACAAAGATAAGAGGTTTAATGGACTCACAGTTCCACATGGCTGGGGAGGCCTCACAATCACGGCAGAAGGCAAAGGAGCAAAGGCACGTCTTATGTGGCAGCAGGCAAGTAAACGTGTGTAGGGGAACTGTCCTTTATAAAGCCATCAGATCTAATGAGACTTATTCATTATCACGAGAACAGCATGGGAAAAACCCTCCCCTATGATTCAATTACCTCTTACCAGGTCCCTTCCATGACACACAGAGATTATGGGAGCCACAATTCAAGATGAGATTTGGGTGGGGACAGAGCTTTGGAGATGGCTGAGTTTGGGGCACCATATGTTTGAAATGGGAGTCTCAAGTAGGCAGGTGGATAAGCGAGCTTATAGTTCATGTGAAATGTCTGGCTCAGAGATTTAATTTGGGGCAATATTTGCATATATATGTGTTTAAGGTTATGGGATAGAAACAGATCATTTCAAAAAGAATGGAATAGGACCCAGGCCACTTCCTGGAGCACTCAAACATTTGTAGGTCTGAGGGAGGAGGGAAAATAGGCAAACAAGCCCAAGAAGCAGGGCCCAGAAGGTGAGGAAATGTGACTTGGAAGACAACAAAAGTAGAGCATTTCAGAAGGAGCAAGAAAATTCACTGAGTGGAATTTTGCTGGGAAGGTGAGCAAATGAGAGTGGAAGAGGTTCTTCTGGCTGCTCAACGGGAGGTTGTTGGTGGCCTTGTCAAAGCAGTTTCAATGGATTTGTGGAAACAGAAGTCAGAGCAAATGGATTGCAGATGGCGCTGGAGGTGAGGAAGGAAAGAAGAGGGAGTTGGCCCCAGAGAGAAATTTTGCTGCCCAGGAGGGTGGAGAAATAATTTTCTTCTTATATCCACAAGGAATACAAAACATAGATTTTTTTTTTTTTTTTTTTTTTTTTTTGAGACGGAGTGTCACCCTGTCACCCGGGCTGGAGTTCAGTGGCACAATCTGGGCTCACTGCAACTTCCGCCTCCCAGGTTCAAGACATTCTCATGCCTCAGCCTCCTGAGTAGCTGGGATTACAGGCATGAGTCATAACACCTGGCTAATTTTTGTATTTTAGTAGAGATGGGATTTCACCGTGTTGGCCAGGCTGGTCTTGAACTCCAGACTTCAGATGATCCACCCCCTTGGCCTCCCAAAGTGCTGGGATTACAGGTGTGAGCCACCACCCCTGGCCAAAACATAGGTTTTGAATACACTGTAGTATTTTTTTTTCAGGTCCACTTAAAATTTATGAAGAATCAACTGACCAATTGCAATACTTAAGTGTGGGAGAAACCTTCTGTTAATTACACTACTTTTTTGTTAGTTTTTGTACTCTCCTACATAGCTAAATTAATTATAGCTGACATTTTGTGAGCAGTTAAAATTTTCCAATCAAAATATACTATTTTAATTCCATACTCAAAACTACCCGTGATACAGGTACTCTGACTATCCCATTTTATATACAAGGATCCAAGTCTTGGAGAGTTGAGATTGTACCAGATAACAGAGCAAGTTCCACTTGTTAGGGTAGCATTGAGACCCAAGTTCTGAATTCAGAGTCCGCCATTCCTAACCTCCAAGAAATAAGAGTTGGAGACAAGAAAGAAAGTATGAATGACATAAGATAAACACTCAAATGTTTGCCATCTCCATCAAAGGAAAGTGGTCTTTTTCAATTCATTAATAATTTTGGTAACAAGATGAATGTCCTTGTGGAATAATCTTGAGAAGTAACTTAAATAATTCTGCTGGTAGTTGAGAACAAATGAATGGAGGCTGTAGGTGTGATTCTTTTTTTTCTTCGTGTGAGTGGGAAAAAGACTTAGGAAATGCCATCCACCTCCCACTAAATCTGGAATATTTAAGACAAAACTAAATATGTGTGTCTAAATATGCCCAAGACATTCATAAAGGATGTGTCTCAGTGGAAGTAGTCTATTCAGGTTTACTGAATTTGTGACTATGTGCTTATGGCAATAGTTTCCAGGCACGCTTTTTACAAAAGTAGATTCTGTAAACCTTCCACTAATTGGAGCCCTGCACTTCATCGGTGTTGAAGGCAAGGTCCTAGGAGAAAAACTGAGGGTTGTCCTTTGCCTGAGAGATCATTAAATGTGTACATATCAGAAAAGACAAAGAAACATGGAACATGAGTCTCACTGGATAGAGGAACCAACAAGACAGAACACACTTGGCTTTCTGTACTAATAGCTGCTCTGTCCTTTCTGAGAGCAAAGAGACAAAGCTCAACTCTGTTCAGTCACCCAGCCATTCACTCATCTACGCATTTAGTCATCTTGAAAGTGATTTCAAGCTTTTGCAAAACGCACAGCATTGCAAAAGAAGCAGTCCAAGCTCTTGAGTTTACAGAGTTCACAGGGAAATGGTTTCCTTAGCTGATTTGCTAAGTAATGTAAGAGTGACAGACACTAAAACAGGACGGTGAGAGAACCCAAGAGAGAGAAGCGACATAATATGCAAGACTTCAGGTCAACACCACAGCATAAATGGTTTTTATCTTTGAAATTCTAAGGCAGGTGTGTACCCATTGTTCAAATTACAATGAAAATAAATAAAAAATACACTCAGAGAGTACTGGTATTCCTGGGTTTACATATATACAGTTGGGATGTAATATACAGACAAACTTCTATCTCTTTGTTATTCAATGATATGTGTTGTGTTTTGTACCACATTATGTAATTTCTAACATTATTAAAAATTCTTCATATATATATATATACATATATATAGACCATTTTTTTCTATACAGTAACTTTTAAAAATTAAAAAACAGTTAATTACAATGACTTTTTGATCTTATTTTATCTTTCCCCAGGAATAACATTCTTCTATCCTCACCCTCCTTTCTGGTGACAGCCTTAACGAGAGGTTGCAGACGAACATCTGAGATGCAGAAAGACTCTAGGCGCCTGACGTGTCCAGCCTCTGAGTGGCACAGGGTGTGGCACCAGCCTCCAGGTCATGGCCTCTGCCTCCCATCAGGGGTGCTGCTCAGCCTGGGATCAAGACAGCTGAAGACAAGTAGTTTTCACTGCAGCCCCTCCCTCCTTCTCAGCAGACAGAATCACACATTACAAAATAATCCGTAAGAATGCAGTATAAAAATTACCTTCCATATGCTACATTCATGGAGAGCCCACCACCAAGATTCACAGAAGCCTTTAGCTTTTCTTTACCATTTTGGTGTCAAAAAGTGATACCTGCCAGAAGTGATATTCTACTTCTACATGCCGTGTTAATAACTATTTAACATTCTATTATATGAATAAAATGTAACTTATTTAAGCATTTCCTTATTTCTGGCCATGTGGATTCTATGGATCTTTTGATTGTTGTAGCTAATAAAATAGGCTGAGATAAACACATTTGTACAAACTGCTTTTGTTTTCATCTCTTATTATTTCTGTACGTACGCATTGCCAGGAATGAGTAAAACCACTGGGTCAGAAGACACAACTTTTTTTTTTGAGATGGAGTCTCACTCTGTCGCCAGGCTGAAGGGCAGTGGCATGATCTTGGTTCACTGCAACCTCTGCCTCCTGGGTTCACGCCTCCTGACTCAGCCTCCCGAATAGCTGGAATGACAGGCACGCACCACCTAGCCCAGCTAATTTTTGTGTCTTTAGTAGAGATGAGGTTTCACTATGTTGGCCAGGATGGTCTGGATCTCTTGACCTCATAATCCGGCCGCGTCAGCTTCCCAAAGTGTTGGGATTACAGGTGTTAGCCACCATACATGGCCAGGACATGAACATTTTTAGGGCTCAGGTTAAATCCCTTTCCAGAAAAACTGCAGCAATTCCTACTTCTTCAAGGAATATATACGTGGATCTGTCTTACTAAACTCTGAACTAGCATAATCATAACTTAAAAAATATATATGTATATTTATTATATGTGATGAGTAAAACAGTATCACATTGTTATTTGAAGTCTGTGAGTTCTTTATCTGAATTCTTTTAATGTTCTCTAAGCCACCCACATTTCCCCTTGTTTGAATTACCTGTTCATTTGCTCATTTGAACCTGCACATTCCTTGCTCATTTGATACTTTGGAGTTTCCATGTTTTAATAATGTGTTTGAGTTCACTGTATATAAAGAATAGTAACCCATTATTATATCTGTAGCAAATATTTCTAAATATCACCCTAATTAGTGGTCTGACTTTCAATTGTACCTCTCCTTTTGCAAGAGGATGGATAGAAGCAAGGACAGCGATGCATTAAAACATATGATGCCTTCAGGGGAAGGAAGGTTTGGGTGGGCATGAAGTTGCTAGACACTTGTGTAATGAGGCTGGAAAAATGGACTGTTAGGAGTTGTGCATGGTTGTCTTAGTCTATTTTTTGCTGCTGTAACAGAATACCTCACACTGGGTAATTTATAATAAACAGAAATTTATTTGGTTCATAACTTAGGAGGCTGGGAAGTCCAAAAGCACGGTGCTGGTTCTGGTGAGGGCTTTCTCGCTGTGTTATAACATGGCAGAAGGCATTACATGGAAAGGAAGTGCATGTGTGAGACAGAGAAAATTCAGGTCACACTTGTACTTTTATCAGGAGAACTTATCCTTTTACTACTTCTGAAATAACGAACCTACTCCTGAGATAGTGGCATTAATACCTTTATGAAGGTAGAGCTCTCATAATCTAATGATCTCTTCAAGGTCTGACCTTTTAAGTGGTGCCACATTGTTAGAATGACAATTAAATTTCGACTTGCATTTTGAAGAAGACATTCAAACCACAGCAATAGTTTGCACTTTGAACTTGTGTTAGGATCCATGAATTTATTTTAGGATTCAGAGATGAACTATTGGAAGCTTAAGAAGAAAGGAAGTGATATAATCACATCCATACCCTAGAGATTTAATGGTAGGGAAGAGGATGCATTTAGAGGTGAGAAGCCCTTCCAAGTCTACTCTCGAACTAAAGAAAGAACCTGCCCATTGGTACCCTGGAATTGACTTAAAGCCTTTAAGTTTTCTAAGCTTAACTTTTTATTTATTTATTTATTTATTTATTTATTTATTTATTTATTTATTTATTTTTGAGATGGAGTTTCGCTCTTGTTACCCAGGCTGGAGTGCAATGGCATGATCTCAGCTCACCGCAACCTCCACCTCCTGGGTTCAGGCAATTCTCCTGCCTCAGCCTCCTGAGTAACTGGGATTACAGGCACGTGCCACCGTGCCCAGCTAATTTTTTGTATTTTTAGTAGAGACGGGATTTCACCATGTTGACCAGGATGGTTTTGATCTCTTAACCTCATGATCCACCCGCCTTGGCCTCCCGAAGTGCTGGGTTTATAGGCTTGAGCCACCGCGCCTGGCGTAAGCTTAACTTTTAATATTTGTATTTAAAACAAAAATATGGCATGAAGTAGAGTGGGCATATCTTTGTCAAAGGAAACAATAGCTAAAGATGAGTGAATATATTAACAAATTCAAAGAGATTGTGGGGCTGAAATTAAAGAAATACAGTCCCTTCTTTGCAAATATATGCCTATTTGGTGGCCATATTTAGCTAAGCCTAGAAGTCATATAAAAAAAAAAAGAGAAGGCTGGGCGCGGTGGCTCAAGCCTGTAATCCCAGCACTTTGGGAGGCCGAGGGGGGTGGATCACGAGGTCAAGAGATCGAGACCATCCTGGTCAACATGGTGAAACCCCATCTCTATTAAAAAAAAAATACAAAAAATTAGCTGGGCACGGTGGCGTGTGCCTGTAATCCCAGCTACTCAGGAGGCTGAGGCAGGAGAATTGCCTGAACCCAGGAGGCGGAGGTTGCGGTGAGCCGAGATCACTCCAGCCTGGGTGAAAAAGAGCGAAACTCCGTCTCAAAAAAAAAAAACAAACAGGGATTTGGTAGTTGGAAAAAAAAAATCTGAATATTTCAGAGATATAACCTCTCTTTATGGGTGCTATCATGGTCTTTATGTGTAGTTGGCAAGCCCAAGACATAGTTAAAAAGGAGAGTTATTTGTATACATACATACACACATACATAAGAACAAAAAGGAACTGAGAAAAATCAGAGAAAACAGAGGATCTGTAATCCTTGGTGGAAATAAACGTTCAATAATTTCATTAGGTGTAACTTAATGTCACCAGAACCATAAATTACCTAGTGGAAATTTTAGTGTTTTGTACTTAGCTTTGATTGAATTATCTATTGAGTTATGCAGTGACTATTGATCACCGACTGTGTGCTAAGGAGAATGAAAAGTTCTGATGACATAATTATGTATGAAACATGCCCTCTCTGCCATAAAAAAGTTCAAGTGAGAAGAAGACCTATAAAAGTTGCTAAAATAATAAGGAATACAATGGAGGTATGAAACAAGGTCGCTTGTTAGCGCTTGGATGTGCTTACAGAGTTAGCGCAGTCTTCACAGAGGTCATAATGCTTATTTCCACATGTAGAAGGGTACAAATTTTCTAGCTGACAAACGTAGGAATGAAAGGAATTGTGAACAAAAAGATTAGACTTTTCAAAGGTCTAAGGAACCTGTAAGTAGTTCTGTATAATTACAAGGGAGTTATGTATGAAGGTTTTATGTCAGAAAAAAAAGATAGGCCACATTAAAAGTTCAACATTTTCCCTAAAAGTAATGGGTAACTAAAATCTAATTCTGAGCAGGGAAGTAATATAAATATACATTTTTGCAGGAACACTCAAAGTACTCACCTTAATCGTTCTCAAACTGTAGTATGCATCTGAACCAACAGGAGGCCTAGCTAACATATGGTTTGCTGAGCCTTACTCCCAGGATTTCTGACTTGGTATGTCTGGATGAGACCCGAGAAAATAACTCATAACAAGTTTTCGGATGATGCTGATGTTGCTTGTCTCAGGATTATACCTTGAGAACTCCTGGAATAGAAGATAGAATGGAAGCAGGTAGGACAAAACCAGTGGCTATAACTCAAAGTCATCTCCTTTTTTATAGAAAATTTTTGCTTAATCTACTCAATAACATTTAAAGGTCAGTCTTTACTATCGGCAAAAGTTCTTTACGTTATTGCCCCCTTTTAAAAGAAATACATCGGGCCGGGCGCGGTGGCTCAAGCCTGTAATCCCAGCACTTTGGGAGGCCGAGGCGGGTGGATCACGAGGTCAAAAGATCGAGACCATCTTGGTCAACCTGGTGAAACCCCGTCTCTACTAAAAATACAAAAAATTAGCTG
>CAUYOR010193390.1:0-14805 GCA_963573925.1 Callimico goeldii
GGTCCTCCAAACCTTGATCAGAATGGGGAGCCGGCCTTGTTTACTCCGTGAGCTGCGAGGTGCCAGCGAAACCGCGCCGTCTCCAAACCTCGGTCAGAAGGGGGAAGGGGGAGCCGGCCTTGTTTACTCTGCTCCGTGAGCCGGAGGTGCCGGCGGAACCGCTGCTCCATCCACGAGAGTTGGGCTCGTGTCCCGTGTGCTTCTTCCACTGGGAATCTTCTGCTCCTTGAGAGACCAGAATTTGTCTGAAAGTGTGGTTTCCTCTAGTTTTCCGCGCCTTCCCTGAGAGCTAAAATCCCGAGATGTTAGCGGTCGGCCATCTTGGATCCTCCCTCCAAATCATTTTCATTAGAGGCTTCACCAGTTACAACCTCTTACCACTCTCATCAGCATTTAATGTTATGACAAATATGTTTTCTAATCTAATACCATTTGTTTCTCTATCTCATAGATTTTAATTTTCATTCCTTTATTAAATTTATTAAACATTTATATACATTTACTAGCCGTCTCTTCTTTGGGGTACTGTGTATTTATGTCCCTTGTTTATTTTTCTATCTATTTGGGTCTTTATATTTGCTTTATTAATTTTATATTTGATCTTAATTTTCATTTATACTTATAAATGAATTTCCGCTTTTTTTTATATTTCAAAAATTTACCCAGCTTGTTTAATTTCACAGTTTTTATATAACATTTTAATTTTTATGTAATCAGGTCTTAAAATATCTTATCTTTCTTTGTGATTTTATTTCTGTTGTCAAGATGATAATCCTAAATTCTTTACATTCCAAAACTCTGAGTAGCACACTTATTTTTGGTAAATTTGGTAATGAAGTTAAAAAGGTCTTAAGATATTAAGACTTAATTAATGCTTTATTCTTCCCAGACCACAGTGATAAGCTTGGGAAATAGTTAATACCTATTCTAAGACTTAACTGCACCTGACAGTTACTCACTCTTTTAAGTATTAGAAATTTAATGCTTCTATGCTTATGGTATTAAGACTAATAAGGTGAATTTTTTTTTTTTGAGACAGAGTCTCACTCTGTCACCAGGCTGGAGTACAGTGTCACCATCTTGGCTCACCGTGACCTCCGCCTCCCAGGTTCAAGCAGCCCTCCTACCTCAGCCTCCTGAGTAGCTACCATTACAGGCGTGTAACATGATGCCCAGCTAATTTGAGGTGAATTCTTACATAAATATCCAAAGCATATGCATGCTGGTCATGAGATCCAATGTAAATGAGTCCTGTGGTTGGATCCATGGTTGGCGAGCTTTTGACGACGTCTTCAGTAGTAAACATCCAGTATTTTTCTCCACTATTACTTTTCAGAACATAAACTAATCCATTATAACAGCCTGCAGAGAAATAAAACATAAAACATTTGATATAGATATATTACTGGAAAATAATTCTTTAGCCTATATCATGCAATTTATATTCAGTCCTCTTCTATACATAGGCTCTATGATCAGCTCATCTTGCTTACATTTTAGCAATGTAAAGTAGGAACTGAATAGTAATCACTTGTGTAAAATATCTATTTAGTAGGTGTATCATATTTTAAAAGCACTTCACTAATTTTTTTACATACTTCTTTTTAAAAAGTGCTTCGCTATTTTTGACACATCTGGATTCAAATTTCATCACGACTATAACTGGGCAAATTACCCACTGTTGCTAAGCCCCAAATTATACATCTGCAGAATGTATATTCACCAATTTCCAGGGTCATTGTCACAATTCAGATGATGTGAATAAATGCCCAGTGCACAAAAGGTGTTTAAGAAGTGCTAACATTAATAGTCAATGTTCACTGAGCAGTCACTATGTGTCAGGTGTTATTCTAAATACATTACATCTATTAATTCATTTAATCCTCACAGTGAAGTAAGTACTATTATAACCACATTTTTTAGATGGCAAAATTGAAGCACAGAGAGACTAAATTACTAGGGAAAAATTACATAGCTCATATGTGGCAGAACCAAGATTTGAATCTAAGAAGTCAAGCTCTAGAGCCTGTGCTCTTAACAACTAAATTGCTTTTCCCAAATTGCTGCTATGGATGAGACAACAGGGCAGGAGTCCTTGACTTTGGTGTAGCCAAAATAACCTGGCTGGAAATAGAGATGGTTCAAATCTCCAAAGTGATGGTTACTCAAGTTTCCTGGAGATCATGATAATCAGAAGTAGACTTTGGGAACAGCTATTTAGGGCAGTTTCATTGATGTCCACTCTTTAGATGGCTTTGCCTATGGCCATTGTCACTCACTTGAGGCCCAATTCCCACTGTACTTTTTTATGCTTTTTTTCCTGGCAGTTAGTAGCAAGAGAGTAGTCGCCAGCTCAGAGATGACAAAGAGAAATGTCCTACATAGCAGAGCAGGCCAGAACTCAGCTGGGTAAAGATTTCTGTCAATTCAGTTTAATTCCAAAAGAAAATACAGAAGAAAATCTTTTTGACATTGGATTAGGCAAAGATTGCTAAGATATGATACCAAAAAACCATGACCTATTAAAAAAAATTGGACTTCATCAAAATAAAGAACTCCTCTTCAAAACACACTATGTTACTATCCTAAGAGAATAAAAAGCCCCAGACTGAGAGAAAACATGCAAAATACATGCAGAAATTCTGTCTCCATAAAAATTACAAACATTAGCCAGGTGTGGTGGTGCATGTCTATAGTCCCAGCTACTCCAGAGGCTGAGGTGGGAGAATCACCTGAGCCCAGGAGTTCAAGGGTGTAGTGACCCATGTTCACGACATTACACTCCAGCCTGGGTGAAAGAGCAAAACTCTGTCTCAAAAAAAAAAAAAAAGTTCAACATCACTGGTCACTACGTAGAGACAAATTAAACCCACAATAAAATACAACTCATGATTATTTCAATGGCTGTAACAAAAAAAAGTTAAAGCTAACAATACCAAGAACTAGCAAGAATGTGGTGCAACTGGACCTTTCATACATTGATGGTAGAAATGCAAAACGGTTTAGTCACTTTGGGAAACAATTTGGCAGTTTCTTATCATTCAGGTGTATAACTGAAAGTATCCTGTAGTATAATTTTCAAAATGCCATTGTTAAAGGGATGAGACGTCACCCACGACCTGTAGAAGTCTGACCTGCAGACCCTGACTGAACCACAGATGAATGAATGCACTCTCACACAATTACAGTGATGCAAGTGGGCTAGGGATGGCTGTTGGCTGCTTTCAGAGGGTGAAATACAACCAACTGACCAATACCCTCTGTCCATCCACACATTTATTCCATCCAGATTTTACAACAGAGGTTCTAAGTTAACACACTTGTGGATAATTAACATGGTTAAAAGAGTGGTTATACGAATGATAAAAGCTGTAGGTTCCAGGCCCAGAGTGAACACTATTAACAGGTAATTCCCCTTTGATCTCCCACTGAGAGGGCTATCCAGTACAAAGTTTACATGAGTAAACAGACTGGAGATAAAGTGATGTGGGGTAAGCAGACTTAAACTGGGAAGGTCTTTGATTCTCTCTCTTTCCTATGCTAATGTTAATGAGGCAGCTACCTTCAATCTGCCTCAATAAAACCTTTTGGCCTTCCAAAAAGTTTGAGACTAATCTATAACTTTTCCTAATATATCTTTATATTTTGCCAACCACCCCGAGTGAATATCAACAAAGGGGAAGAAGGGAAGAATCAAATTCAGATTCAGGTAGACTGCCACTAGGATAGCATAAGTAGGGGAAGCTATTCATAAGCCTTTAGTCTGAAAAGCTTTGATGAAGATTCCATGAGCATGTAAAATGAAACCTAACGTATTTGGCAGAGTAAAAAGAGAGTTGTACTCAGGGGGTGATATTATACCCAGGACCCCCATATTCCTAATAAAGTAAAAGTCACCTATACCTTAATGAAACTCAGCAGCAGGTAGTACCTAACACTTAATGAGCATTTATGAAAAAATGCTCGCCAGACATGGTGGCTCATGCCTATAATCTCAGCACTTTGGGAGGCTGAGGTGGGCAGATCGCTTGAGCCCAGGAGTTTGAGGCCAGCCTGGGCAACATGCAGAAACTCAAACTCTTCAAAAAAAATCCAAACATTAGCCAGGTGTTGTGCCACATCCCTAGCAATGCACCAATGGATTCATAAACAATTATCTCATTTAATCCTCCCAAAAGCTTGATGAAGATTCTGGTGGTTCTAAAATATGTCCATGAATTCTTTGATGCACTTCCTTTCAAGAGGTGGAGCCTGATTCTCTTCCCCTTGAGTGTGGTTTGAACTTATACACTTTTTTATTTTTTGAGACAGAGTCCTGCTCTGTTTTCCCAGGCCAGAGTGCAGTGGCACAATCACCACTAACAGCAGCCTCAACCTACTGGGCTCTAGTGATCCTCCCACCTTAGTCTTCCAAGTAGCTGGGACTACAGGCATGTACATGCCTGGCTGATATTTGTATTTTTTGTAGAGACAGAGTTTTTGCATGTTGCCCAGGCTGGTCTTGAACTCCTGGGCTCAAGCAATCTATCCGTGTCGGCCTGTCAAAGTGTTGATATTACAGGTGTGAACCACCACACCCAGTTACACACTTCTAATTAACAGAAGAAAACAAAAATGATGGTATGGAATTTGGAAGTCTAGGTCATAAAAGGTACTCTCTTCCTCCTTACTTGCTCTCTCCTGGATGACTCACTCTAAGGAATATTAGCTGCCATGTTGTAAGGGCAGACAAGCAGCCTAGAGAAGGCTCATGTGGCAAGAATTGAAGCTTCCTGCCAAGAACCAGCAAAGAACTGAGGCTTTATGCTAATAGTGATGCAAATGAGCTATCTTGGCAGATTTTCCACCCCAAATCAAGCTTTCAGATGGCTATAGCCACGTGAAAGCCCTGAGCAGAACTGCCAGCTAAGCTGCTCCTAAATTGCTGACCCATAGAAACTATGAGACAATAAATTTGTGTTGTTCTAGGTTGTTGAGTTCTGAGGTATTTGTGATGCAGCAACAGATTTATTATTCCCTTTTACCGACAAGGAAAGTGAAGTTCTAAGAGGTTCAGTAACTTGCTAAAGGTCACAGAGCCCGTAACCGCTATAGAACCAGGTTCAAATCCAGGGACTCTTGACCCCAAGGCCCACATTGCTAATCAGCACATGATTAATACATTTTAACAACAACCAAACCCATCATACATAGATTTTGTTAAAAATTTAACTTTGACCTATGAAGATTATTGTATGGTAATTCAATTTAACTCCACAAACCTCAAATTCAAAAACTTACCCACCACAATAAAGTTTCCACACTTAGATACACAGGCTGAGGATTCAATTCGATCTCCCAAACTCTGTTCCCATTTCACCTTCCCAGAGTAAAAGTCAACTGCCTTCATTTTATGAGAATGGGAACCAATGTACACAGTTGCAGATGACTCATCAAAAGCAGGTATTACAACCAGCGGTGAAGCATCTACGCATTTGCCTGTGTCTGACCTCCACCTCATATGTAACTCCATTTTCTGAGTCCTTATCGCAGGTTTCCCCTCTTCAGGAACTTTTGCAACACAGGATGAATCTTTTGACTTCCCAGTAAGAACTGGAGAATTTAGGCCTTTTAAATTTTGAGTGTTGGTCTGTGAAACTGAATCAGAAGGATAGGCTGAAGAGCAATGTCCTAACTTTGGTAAAAACCTAGTAGTATTCAGAGACAAAATTTGACTCCCTCTGCTCAGTGCAACAAAAGCATTAATCTCGTTGTGGCAACTTAAAGTCATGATGGCTTTTTGAGGTAAAGATGTTCCACTGGCTTCCTCTTGATTAATGTTGCCGAGTTTCCTTTTTGTGGCACAACTCTTCCTGAATGTCACATCTTCATCTGGAAACACTGTTGGAAGGATGTGATTATAAATCTCTAAAATGGAACTGCTGAGAATCATTTCCAGAAGCCCAGGTACTGATGTCCCAACAAGTTTTTCAATCTCACTGAGGAGCCGCATGGACTTTAGTGAATCTCCACCACTATTTAAGAATCGTGACTCATCAGGAACCTTCAAAAGATCTTCTGGGAGATTCAGAGTAAACTACAGAGGAGAGAATAGAGAAATATGGTGACATAAAGGTCTAAAATCCAAAGACTTCAACATTTACAGGTAATATATAGAGATGAGAGTAAATACATTAATAATTAGAAATATAAGCCAGGTGTGGTGCCTCACACCTGTAATCCCAGCACTTTGGGAGGCCAAGGCAGGCAGATCACCTGAGGTCGGGAGTTTGAGACCATCCTGGGCAACATGGTGAAACTCCATCTCCACTAAAAACACAAAAATTAGCTGGGCATAGTGGTAGGTGCCTGTAATCTCAGCTACTTGGAAGGCTGAGGCAGGAGAATTGCTTGAACCAGGTGGTTGCAGGTTGCAGTGAGCCAAGACTGCGCCACCACACTCCGGCCTGGGTGACAGAGTGAAACTCCATCTCAAAATAATAATAATAATAACAATTAGAAATACAAAATAAATACTTTTAATAAAAATAAAGTTTTAAATTGTTTTATTTATGTTAAAGGAGATCACTGTGCTACCAATTTTGTCACAAATTCATCTAACAGTACAAAATATACGTCCCTTTACAGTGGTTTTCTTACCCATAAAATTGGGACAAAAACATTTGATTTATTAAGTATAAAGCCCACAAGATACCAACAGCCAATGTATCTAGAATATGGGAATAATTTATCTTTGGCTGCTTCATATAAATCAAAATTACTTTCCAGTAATCTAAAAATGAAGTAGATGAGACTTTTATCTTAGATAACCTCTATTTTTAGACAAGGCTACACAATTCCATCCTCCTTTTAGAACCCTTTAGAAAAGAAATATCTACATTTTATTTAAGAAAAATTATTAACTTACTGAGATATATGTATTTTTTAAATTCTCTCTAAAAGAACTTTGAGTTCTTTTAGAATAATGACATAAGCCCTAAGTATAACAAACAACACACTGTGCTATAGCAAGATTTGGCTATTTTCACAGCTCTATTTTCACTCTTGTGTTACTACATTTCACCAATCCTCTTAGAGAACAGTAATGTCAAAACAGGTTTTGTCTACTTATACCTTTTATGACTATTTCACTTTCAATAAATGTCTTCGTGGGGAACTTAATCTAATCTTACAGTAAAGAACCTAACCTTCATTTTAATACAAATTGGATAAATGAAGCTATACTTACCTAACATCTGGGTAGCAGTAACATTGTCAGAAAATTTTATGTAACTTATTAGGATATCATTCCTTAAAGACATAAAATAACTTCTTTATAATAATAATTTTGTAACTTAAAAATTGTACCTTCCACAAATACTGTAATTTTTCCCAAAGGTCCTTTTTCCCACTGAGCTTATTCTCAGACTTCAAGTTTATGTAGTTTAAATATATCTTGTTTAACTCAGAAACATCAATTTTGCCTTAATATAGAAAAGAAATAACAAATGTTTTAAAATAACATTTTAAAATTCACTCAAAGCCTTTATATCTTCATTAGCCATATACATTTTTCTTTGTACAACACAGAAATCATGTAAAGAGTTTGTTGTCGACAATCAGTTCTAAAAAGTAGTTTGATGCTACCAAGAATATAGAGAGAAACAGATGAGAAGAAGGCCAGGCATAGTGGCTCACTCCTGTAATCCCAACACTTTGGGAGGCTAGGTGTTTAAGGCTAGGTGTTATATTGCCTGGGCAATATAAAAAGACCCTGTCTCTGCAAAACATTTAAAAATTGGCCTGTAGTCCTAGCTACTCGGGAGGCTAAAATGAGAGGATCACTTGAACCAGGAAGTTGAGGCTGCAGCAATGAGCCCTGATTACACCATTGCACTCCAGCTTGGGTAAAGAAGTGAGAACCTGTCTCAAAAAAAAAAGAAAAAAAAAAAAAAGGAGCTAATATTTATCCAATTTATCTCAATTTCAAGAGTTAAAGAAATAGTTCCATGAAATGAGCGACTACTGCATTTTAAAGTGTAAAGCATATAAAAATGAAATTGGGAAGGTAATATTATATGGTGACTAAAATTATATATTTTTTAAGTCAAACAGTGCTAGACAGACAAAACAGACAATAATAAAATTAAAATTAAAAAGTCCTAGATAGAATATCAATTCTATCACTGCGATAGGTTAATTGTATGTGTCAAGGTGGGTGGGCCACAGGGTGCCCAGATTGAACATTTTTCTGGGTGGGTCTGTGAGGGTGCTTCTGGATGAGATTAGTATATGAATCTAACTAAGATCTCAGTAAAGTAGAGTGGGCATCATCCAATCTGTTGAGGGCCAAAACAGAAAAAAGGCAGAGAAAGAAAGAATTTGCACCCTTTTTCTTTTTTTTTTGAGACAGGGTCTCACTCTGTTGCCAAGGCTGGAGTGCAGTGGTTATTTACAGGCACAAACATAGCACACTGTGCCCTCAAACTCCTGGCCTCAAGCCATCCTCCACTTTAGCTTCCCTGAGTGGCTGAAACTGCAGGCACTCACCACCATGCCCCACCTAATTATTTATCTCTTTTTAAGCCTTATTTTCCTCATCTGTATATAGGAATAATATCACCTACCCACAGGATTTTCTGAAAATAAAATGAACTAATTATATAAAGCATTCAAAAGAGGGTCTATCACAATAAATGCTAGTACCATTTATAAAAATAATAAAGATTTATGTGACCATTAAGCTAGTTATGAATACAATTAGTATTATTTGGCACTGAAACATATCTGCTTTAAATTACCGTGGGATGTAAATGGTAGAGTATCAATCAATACAAGCTCATCTGGGATTGCATGACTTGGAAGATGTTTCTGCAGTTCTTTAAAGATGTAATCTTTTACTAAAGCATCTTTAGATACCATGAAGAGAATTAATTTTTCCTGATTATACCATGTAACTGCACAAGACTCCACTTGCTGAAGCTCTTCAGCAACCTATAAGAGAGATTATCCCGATTTGCCAATAAGGATATTTACAAACAAGCTTCCTAAAAGCTTACTTTTTTATGTCTGAAATCACAACAGTTGAATTAAGTTTTGGAATATACTGGAGATTTTTTTAAAATTATTTTTTACTGTTACTATTACTTGCACATAGGGTTCACAATAGTTTTCAAAATAATAGGTCCTAAAGCAAAATAAGCCAGTTTCATTTACAAATACCAATATACAACTTGTCACTTAAAGTATAACTATCTCTTCATGCTGGGGATAAGGGGCACACTGAATTATTAATACCTTTTATTGTAATTTAACACTAACACAAAAATGACAGGTATAAATAATACAGACGCCTGGCACAGAAAATTGGTGGTGGCTGCTTCTAATACCTACATATATGAATAGATATTTAATATTTAAATAGTTTTACCTGTTGTACAAGTTCAATGTTAAGACGTTTGCCATGACGTTTGATCTGACTATCCTTTCGTCCCAGAAAAAATATCTCTCCATCTTTCACAGTCACAAAGTCTCCTGTGGCTCGCATTGTGCCAAGTGGTACTGTCACTTCTCCATCAAGAAAACACACTCTGTTTCTGCCACCTTCCCAAGATATAAACAAAATGTCATAAAAATCCAAGGGAAATATATTAAAAACCATCAGATCAACAACATCTCCCAAAGTTAAGTGACAAAACTTCAAAATTTAAATATTAAAAGGAGGCTTATTTTAAAATGTTATCTGATAAAATCAGACATAAAAAGTTCAGTAAATAAGCAAAGAGATAAAATGAAAATGCATTTCTTAAAATTTATGGAATTAAAAAATTCTTAGACTACTGATTAAATTTTGCTTATAAATATAAATATGAAGGTCCAAGTTACAGTTTCTAAATTACCTTTATTAGTGTACTACAAATTATCTAAAATAATTATTGTAACTTATTCGCTATTTCATGACTCTATGAATGAGATTAAAAACTATCACTGAAAAGCATGAGATAGACATATGAAAAACAGGAAAATAATAAAATTAACACATTAGATCTTTTTTCTTGAAAAAAAAAATAAATTCCCAATCAACAAATATAAAACAACCTAAAAATACTTGGCCACTGCCTTCTTGAATTGTGAAGCCATTAGTATCTCTAACTTCAACTACTGTTCCAAGAAGTGGAAATCCCAGGTGTACAGGCAATTCACATCTATGAAAATAAGACCCAGAGCAGATTTGAAAGTTTTCATATGAATATTTTCCAGTATATTTAAATCATACTGTATCAAATAAAGAAAAAAAGTTTGTTATGCCATAATTCAAAGACTGACAAGAGGAAAAGGTTAGGTGGAAAGGTTATCATGTAATTCATTACTATTTAGCACAAAATGTTGTAGCAGTATCTTGGCAGTAGCTATAGTAAGGAAGGTTCTGGATTCCCAGCTTAAAGTATTAGACACAATCAGCCGGGCACAGTGGCTCACACCTGTAATCCCAGCACTTTGGGAGGCCAAGGTGGGCGGATCACAAGGTCAAGAGATCGAGACCATCCTGGCCAACATGGTGAAACCCCATCTCTACTAAAAATACAAAAATTAGCCAGGCGTGGTGGTGCATGCCTGTAGTCCCAGCTACTCAGGAGGCTGAGGCAGGAGAATTGCTTGAACCCGGGGAGCAGAGGCTGCCGTGAGCCAAGATTGCGCCATTACACTCCAGCTGGACAACAGAGCAAGACTCAAAAAAAAAAACTTAGATACAATCGTGTTTCTAAAATTATTACCCCAGTGCTTATCAAAAACACTGTCAATGTTAAGATCCTGGAAATATACAGTCTGTCTTCTCTATATAGTATGATAAAAACCCTTACTTTAAAGTAGAGTTAAGAATCTTCTCTGGAATCCTATAAATAGTCGCCCAACTTGATACCTCTGTGATACCATAAACATTAAATATTTGTGTTTTATTGCCTTCTCCTCTCCAGCTTCTGAGAACCGTCAATGATGGAAACACTTCACCACCAAGGGCTAATACTCGAAGAGAAGTAGTGGCTGACAAAACAGTTGACTTGATAAGCTGAGATCCAAATCTTCTAAGCAATGTTGGTGTTGCCTGTAGATACATTAAAAATTATTTATTTATTTCCCTTCACTTCTTTAAAAAAGTAAGCATTGTAGTTATTATTTCAAAGTTAACATTTAGAGCCCACATGGAAATTAAGGCTGTGTTTAATAAATGGGAAATCCCATTTGGAAAACTACTGGTGCAACATTATCTTCATTAAAAAAAATTTTTTTTGAGACAGGGTCTCACTCTGTTGCCCAAGCTGGAGTGCAGTGGCATGATCACCACTCAATGCAGCCTCAACCTCCCAGGCCCAAATGATCCTCCGATCTCAGCCTCCTGAATTGCTGGGACTACAGGCATGTACCACCACACCTAGCTAATTTTTTAAATTTTTTGTACAGATGGGGCCTGTGTTCCCCAGGCTGGTCTTGAATTCCTGGGCTCAAACAATTCTCCTACCTTGGCCTCCCAAAGCACTAGGATTGCAAATGTGAGCCACTATGACTTGCCCTACATTATCTTCCTAATGTGGATATCGGTTATGCTTTTTTTTTTTGAGACAGAGTTTCGCTCTTGTCACCCAGGCTGGAGTGCAATGGCACGATCTCAGCTCACCACGACCTCCGCCTCCTGGGTTCAGGCAATTCTCCTGCCTCAGCTTCCTGAGTAGCTGGGATTACAGGCACACACCACCATGCCCAGCTAATTTTTTGTATTTTTAGTAGAGACGGGGTTTCATCATGTTAACCAGGATGGTCTCAATCCCTTGACCTCGTGATCCACCCACCTCGGCCTCCCAAAGTGCTGGGATTACAGGCATGAGCCACCGCACCCGGCACGGTTAAGCTTTAGAAAAAAACTTAAGCAAAAATATTACTTATGTTTCATCATACAGTTTACACAAAAAGATTTAAGGATAAAAAGAACAAAATCTATAAAATCAATTTATATTTTCTTTCTAACTCTGTATAAAAAGTATATAAAAGGGTTTAAAAATGTGCCTAAACAAAACAATAATGAATAAGGATTTATAACAACAGCTTTATTGAGGTATAACTGACATATAATAAACTATTTTAAGTATACAATTTAATACGTTTTGATATATGTATATACTAGTAAAGTCATCACCACAATCAAAATAATGAACATAACTGTCTTAGTCGACTCAGATTAGTGTAACAAAAATACTGTAGACTGTGTAAGAAATGCAGTGCTCATGGTTCTGGAGACAGGGAAGTCCAGATCAAGGTGTGGCAGACATAGTGTCTGGCAAGCACTCTACTTCATAGATGGTACCTTCTTGCTGTGTTCTCACATGGTAGAAGGGACTAATACACAACCTCAGGTTTCTTTTATAAGAGCACGAATCTCATTAATGAGGTTTCCACCCTCCTAAAGGCCCCACATCTTAATACCAACAGATTGGGGATTAGATTTCAACATGAATTCTGGAGAGACACAAACATTCAGATGACAGCAATATTCATCACTCTCAAAATTACCTGTGTACCACTATAAGTCTTCTCTCCAACTGGACCCCTTTATCCAGACAACCAATGATCTATTTTCTGTCACTATAGATCAGAATAATCTTGTATAATTCCGTTAATATAAATTATATATAATTATATGTAATTATAAATGGAAATTATAAATTCCATTTATATAATGGAATCATAAAATAGTCTGTTTTGACCTGGCTTCTTTGATTCAACATAACAGATACAATTCATCTATGCTGCTAAGTATATCAACAGTTCATTTGTTTTTATTGCTAAATGGTATTTTATCATATGGATCAGGACTGGGTTTCACAGCTCCATATAAAATTTAAGATCAACTTACTCATTTCTACCAAAAAAGCCCACTGCACTTTGCTAGGAAGACTGTTTAATTTACAGATCAATTTGGGGAGAAATGCAATCTCAATAATATTAAAACTTCTAATCTATAAAGACAAAATGTTATTTAGGTCTCTAATTTCTATCAACAATGTTTTATAGTTTTCAGTGTATAAACCTTGTTCTTTAACTTTATTCCTATTTTATTGTTTTTGATGCTAGTATAAATATTATCTTAATTTCGCTTTTAGATATTTCTTTTATATACATATACTAATATGCATGTACAAATATATATATATAAATACAAATGATTTTTGCATATTGATCTTCTATCCTCCAACCTGACTAAACTTTATTATTGCTAGCAGTCCTCCTCACCACCCCCACCCCCAACAAAATTTTCTATATACAAGATCACACCACTGACATATAAAGAGAGTTGTACTTCCTCCTGTCCAACATAAGTACCTTTAATATTTTTCCTTCTTGCCTTATTGTACTGGCAAGAACCACTAGAATGTTAAAGTGGCAAAGGCAAACATCTTGCCTTGTTTCCAATCTTAGGGTCAAAGCCTTCAGTCTTTTACCAAGTATGGTGCATATTAGCTGCGGTTCTATTGTTGGAGCCCCTCTTCGTACTGGAGAACTTCCCTTTTATTACTAGTTGTTGGGAGCTTTTTAAAAATCACAAATGGGTGTTAGATTTTGCCAAATTCTTTCTCTGCATATATTAACATAGGTATGTGCTTTTTGTTCATTATTCTTTACGCTGTATATATCATCTATAATTTCTGGATGTTAAACCAAACATGCATTCCTGGGATAAAGCCCACATGGTCACCTTTAAATTTATTGAGACTTGTTTTGTGGCTTAGCATATGACTTATCCTATGAAATGTGCCAATGTGCTTAAAAAGAATTCTTTAACCACTGGATAGAATGATCTGTATATGGCATTTGGTTGATAATGTTGTTCAAGTCTTCGATGTCATACTTGCTGATTTATGTCTAGTTTTTCAACCAATTATTGAAAGTGGGGTATTAAAGTCTCCAACTACTGAGTTGTCTATGTTTTCAATTTTGTCCATTTTTGTTTCAGGTATTTGGAAGCTCTATTTTTAGGTGGATATACATGTATAATTGTTACATCTTACTGATATAACAGTGTACTTATTGATGTACTGACAATCTTATCCTTATAAAATTGTTATTGTTGCTTGTTTTTGTTTTGTTTTTTTTCCAGTACATTTCTTTGTTAGTAACCTGCCTGGACTAAATCCATGAAATCTGTCTCCTCTAGTATATTTGGCCACTGATGTTGTTACTTAGTTGTTTATTAAAAAATAAATGTTCTTTTTAGTTGGAGTTCCTTTGGGTCATTCCATGTGTAGAGAGCAAGTGATCAGTTAAGGATCACTACTAGACAGACTGCCCAAGTGTGGACTGTCCAAATGTTGACAGTCTATCAAGTCATTGGTTGGACAGACAACTTGAATTTTAATTCAGAAAAAATGATTTAAGGTCATGGCTTGTAAAATATTTACAAAGTAGAATGACTGTACATCCCAGTAGGTACTTACTACCCCAAATCTGTATGTGAATAGGGGAACTCAGTCAAAGTTCAGGTCATTTTCTTTTTTTTTTTTTTTGAGACGGAGTTTCACTCTTGTTACCCAGGCTGGAGTGCAATGGCACAATCTCGGCTCACCACAACCTCCGCCTCCTGGGTTCAAGCAATTCTCCTCCTCAGCATCCCGAGTAGCTAGGACTACAGGCACACACCACCATGCCCAGCTAATTTTTGTATTTTTAGTAGAGACGGGGTTTCACCATGTTGACCAGGATGGTCTCGATCTCTTGACCTTGTGATCCACCTGCCTCGGCCTCCCAAAGTGCTGGGATTATAGGCGTGAGCCACCA
>CAUYOR010193395.1:0-37335 GCA_963573925.1 Callimico goeldii
GGGCATTTGGGTTGGGCATGTGGTGGGGGGCGCGGGGGTGTATACTCTGGGGTGTAATGCCAAATTTGGGTGAAGGTAAGGAAGGAAGGACATCACACTGCTGTGTATATACCTATGAAGCTGTCTTGCATGTTCTGCACATGTACCCCAAAACCTAACATGCAATAAAAAATTAAAAAAAAACCCGTGTAATACAGAGAATTCTGAAACCCATTACCAACTCAAAGATATGCTATGGAATGCTGCCAATCTTTCTTCTTGTTGATTTTCTGGTGGATTACTTATCTGGAATTGGTTTTTCATCTAGATAAATAACTCATGTTTGTCATTGTAACTCTTCGACTAAATTATTGCCTCTTTAATATGCTGCGTGTTGGGCTTAACTTCTGGACTATATTTCTTAGTTTGAGAGACCGGGATTGCGCGGTGGCTCACGCCTGTAATCCCAGCACTTTGGGAGGCCGAGGCGGATGGATAACAAGGTCAAGAGATCGAGACCATCCTGGTCAACATGGTGAAACCCCGTCTCTACTAAAAATACACAAATTAGCTAGGCATGGTGGCGTGCGCCTCTAGTCCCAGCTACTCGGCAGGCTGAGGCAGGAGAATTGCTTGAACCCGGGTGGCGGAGGTTGCGGTGAGCCGAGATCGCGCCATTGCACTCCAGCCTGGGTAACAAGAGCGAAACTTCGTCCCCCCACCCCCCCAAAAAAAGAGACCAGGATTTATCCTGCAGCCATTAGGAAGAGGAGTCAATTGTTACTTTCTCTGCAGTCACTTATGCTGACCTATCGTCTCCCAGCCGGAAGGAGACCTGTCATCCATATTTTAGTTGTTATAAATTCATTGGTATCATAATTTCGTTCAGAAGTAAAAGATCATCATTTGTCTTCCATAAAAAATTGAGCAATACTAAGAAAATATTGATTGAAAATATTAAGTATATGAAAAGCAAGGGTTAAGACATACTTGATATGGTCAATATTTTATTTGTACTTTGCTTAAAAGGCAAAGATCAGTTGAATAGAAAAAAAGATTGTGGATAACGACTGTAGTTTAAATATGCTAATTTATGATGTTATTACTTTTTCATTCCTTTTTGATGAAGATCATTCTGAAAGTACTTTAACAATCAGCAAATATGGAGACTTATTTCTCCATATGATTGTCACAAAAAGGAAACCAAGAGAGAAGGAAAAGCTTAGAGAAAAGTATTGATGAAAACATTAGGTATATCAAAAATCACTCTGAGTGTATTGATCTAATTCATTCTTCTATGCTTGACAGAGAACATTCAATACTCAGAATTATCCATCTATCATTCTGACATTGCCCTTTGGAGAGTAATTTTCAGTACTAATTTATGTAATTTTTTTAGTCCATCAGGAGGTTTCAGAACTCACGTATCTGTTGAATGTGCATTTTAACTTATACCTTGAATCCATGTATTAACATTTTAGGCAATATAATATGACTAGTGTAATATTACATGAAATTATATTTTCAAAATGGAAATGAATGTTTTTTAAGGTTTTGGTTTTAAAGAAACTTTCAAAAAGGATTTTCTGTTTTGGAGAAAATTAATGTTTTTCCTTTTTTCTAAGATTGTGTGTGTATAGCTATCACTTGCAAGGAATAAAACCACAGAAATTAACAGGACATGTGCCTGAAAAAAAAAATCTTTGGAAGATCTAGGGCAGTGCCATCAAGTACACATAAAATGTAACACACATATGGAATTTTAAGTTATCTAGCATATTAAAAAATTTAAAAAGCAGGTAAAATTAATTTTTATAATTGTGGTATCATAAAAATACATTTGGTCTTTACTTCTGGTTTCTGGCACGGCGCTCATCTAGCAGCTAAGTTTCCAAAAAGACCAAGCCTTTGTTAGAAGTTTGGAACTTTCAGCTGCACTCACTCGACCTGAGAGAAAGGAGAAAGGCTGGATTGAGTTCAAACACCAGTGACCAGTGATTTAATCAATCATGTTTACATAGTGGAAGCTCATAAAAATTCCTAAATGATGAGGATTGGAGTTTCCAGGTGGGTGAACACACTGAGATCCTGGGAAGGCAGCGTGCTCAAAGAGGGCATGGAAGCTGGCACCTCTTCACCTCCCCACTACCTCATCCTAGGCGTTGATTCCATTTGGCTTTTCCTGAGTTGTATCCCTTATAATAAATCATTATTAGTGAGTAAAATCATTTCCTGAGTTCTGTAAGTCATTCTAGCAAATTATCAAACATGAAGGGTTGGGGGGAGGTTGTGGGAACCGCTGATTTGTAGTAAAGTTAGAGGGAAGTGTGTGTAACCTGGAGACCAACATTTGCAACTGGAGTCTTAACATTGACTCTTAATAGGCCTCCAGGTAGCCCACACTTCTAACTTTGACTAATTGGTCTGTGAAATTGAGCCCTAACCCCATGGAGCCTGCTTTCATTCTGGGTAGGTAATGTCAGAGTTAAATTGAATTGTAGGATGCCCAGTTGGGGTACCACCATTTTTCTTCTGAATGCTGAGTCTTTCCTTTGCTGCTCTGTGGAGGTCAATACATTCTAGCACGGCATGAAAGGCATATTAAATCTCTATGTAAACTAAAGTGCAGGGCAGGTCTAGGTTTTGAAAAGGGATGCAAACCTTTCTGAATTATTTAATACTTATGTCCAAAACCACTAAACAAAACAAAATGCATGGCATGTGTAACACAAATCAAGTGGTCAATACCCACGTTTCCAGATATTTACTCTTGAATTTTCAGAATGTCAGCAGGATTCTGCCCATGCCTGACCATCATTTATTATGTAGCTCTGCTTAGTGCATCAGCATTAGTGATTTAAGAGGGGAGTGACACACTGGAAAAGGGACAAAATAAGGGAGAGATTCAATATCAGTTATGTACGTCTAAGAAGTGTTATATCAAAATCAACATTGAGAAGGCCAGTCTGAATTTGGTTGTGCTCACAGTTGTATAATTACATAATTCACTTGTTAAGTATCCATGAAGTCCTGTGAGTTGCTTTAAAGACAGATACCCTGTGAAACTTGATACATTAAACTTTAGATGTCAATCATTTAGCGATCATTTTACCTCAGGGAATTATTTAATTTGCCTGGTATTTAGATAATAATAGAATAATACCTCTCTTACATTATTGCTTTCAATTAAACTCTCACGCGCACAGACAAACACACACACACACTATATGAAAATACTTTGAACACTGCATGACACCTGCTAATGGTATCTTACATGACAACAGCACATTCCTGACCTAATAAATATGAAGGGAGCTTATAAGATCAAACCAAAGTGTCTCTTTGCTAAATATGATTTAAAAAAATATATTTATAGGAAAAATTTAGCTACCAATAAACGTTCTCAACAATTCATCTGACGGTTTGTGATAAAGTAATAATGAACTTGATTAAATCAAACTTATTCTTCATTTAATATGAAAATTTTTTTCTAAAACACTCTGTTTTGTATTTGGGATATTTTCTGTTTCTTCATGTTGCCAAACAAGATAAACAGGGGAAAATAGGATAAATTAATATTGCTAGAAATAATTTGAAAGACGGTTTAACTTTATCTCAACATCACTATGGCATAGATACACATTTGAATTAGTCTGACAGTTCATATAAATACTGTAATATGTAATTTCTGGATCATAGTGCAATCCATTTCTCAATTTAAATTTAACCTAATGCTATGCTAGAAGTTATTAAAATGGGCATTTTCATAACTTTTCATTTAGAAAGAAAAGGTTAAGTTATATTGGTAATATTCACATAGCATAGAGAGAGTTAGCATATGTGTTTTACATAAAATTCCAGCTCCTTTCAGTTGTAAATTATTTTTTGGTTTTCAATGGAATCACGTATTTACCAACATAAATAGATTTTAAAATGTACTATTTTCAGTTAGTTACTGCTTGTGAATGCATGCAAAAATTGAAATTTTTATTATCACTAGACTGGGATCTTTATGCCAGCAGTTTTCTTTAAATTAGTAAAGGTATAGTAATGTGGGTGAAATTTACATTTCACATACATTTCACATTTGGAACATACCTTTGAGCCAGGTATGTTCCAAAGCAAAGTCCTTGTTTAACTCTTTCACTTGATACATAAGTGAGAAAGGTAACTTTTAAACTGACAGTTAAAGAGATCTGGCCTAACCAACTCCATCTTTTCTTTATCTTCAAACTGCCCTTAGTTGTTCCTAGGCAAGAGCCAAGTTAAGTTTGAGAGAAATTTAGTTTATACTTTAAGTGTTAAAATCTCATTCAAAAACTAACCCACCTTTGTAAAACCAATGAAAAGACACCAGGTTGGGAGAATGAGAGGGGCCTCAATTCCGCCAAGACGTAAACATAGTTAAGTAATTACCTCCTGGCCGGACGCGGTGGCTTACGCCTGTAATCCCAGCACTTTGGAAGGCCGAGGCTGGCAGATCACAAGGTCAAGAGATCGAGACCATCCTGGCCAATATGGTGAAATCCAATCTCTACTAAAAATACAAAAAATTAGCTGGGCATGGTGGTGCGTGCCTGTTGTCCCAGCTACTCAAGAAGCTGAGGTAGGAGAATGGCTTGAAACTGGAAAATGGAATTTGCAGTGAGCTGGGATAGCACCACTGCACTCTGGCCTGGTGATAGAGTGAGATTCTGTCTGAAAAAAAAAAAAGTAATTACCAGCCATTATTCCAGAGGTCACAAGATTTACAACTTCCCCAAATTACTCCCGTAACTAACATTTCTATGGTATAACCTAAAATCGGCCTTTTGAGATGTCTTCTCGGGCTTTTGCTTTTCTGAAGACCAATAGCCCCAGAGAGAACAATGACTGCTTTGTAGCCCCCACTCAGAAGTGGATTCGGCACACTAGGACTGTTTTCCACACCCCTAATATTGCATCCCCAACCGATCAGCACCCATTCCCTAGGCTACTGCCGACCAATCTATCCTTGGAACGTCCTAACCTCCAAATATTTTAGGTGGTGAATTTAAGTAGTAATAAAACTCTGGTCTCTAATTTAGCTGGTTCTACTTATATCATACTCTTTGTTGGGATTCTCCGTCTTGATAAATTGGCTCTGTCTGGGCAGTGGGCAAAGAAAACCCATTAAGTGGTTACACTTTTATCTCATTAAGTGTAGGAATTGACTCTGAATCTGTACTGAGTTAGATGTCCTGCATCAAGTAGCTTGCTCCTCCTGATGGAAGGACTCCAGTGTCTCCTGCTCAGTGTACTAATGCTTTTGTTTAAATGCATATAGAAATGTTCATATTTTACCACTGTGGGCAGCAGACAGTTAAACACATTGCCATCTTGTTTTAACAATGCATATTTCAATTTGGTATTAGAGACACATTTCCTTATAATTCTGGGTTTAGATTATGAAGTTTTCTTAGTACCTCTATTTTCTTGTGGGTATAACAATAATACTTCACAAGGCTAGTGCAAATATTAAATGAACAATTAGATGACTAATAAATGGAATTCTGACAGGCACATTGTGAATGTTCTATAGTCTCTTTTATTATTGTCAATATTATTAATGTATACATGAAAATTATCCAGATTATTTATTATTATTAGAAAGGAAATGTTGAAAGACAAAGTTAAATGGGAACTGCATAAAGTGACTTTATAATATTAAGAAATACAAACTTGTGTTTGAGTATAGTAGCTGAAACAATGGAATTATAAATTGTACTTTCCATTTTTCTAGCAAATAATTATTTATTTATATGAAAAATGTATAGTTAAAAAAAACAGTGTGGTTCATAATTGCTGATATGAAAATTCCCTTACTTAAAGCAAATTTCACTTAAAATGGCAGCATACATTACCATATTCTTATTTGGAAAATGCTATTTTAATTCCTCCAAAGATAGAGTGACAGAAAATGTTATTTTAATTTATTTGCCATATGTAATCTTATTTCCTCTTCTTAAATTAAGAAAAATGCATAGAGTCTTTCTCAAGTAGCTCCTTTTTGGATGAAAACTTAAAACTCAATGCAAGAGCCTCCGTTTTCAGTAACTAATGTTAAAATACAACCACAGGTTCTGGCCAGGTGGAAGTGAAAATTTTGGCTTCTTTTCTGGATACAAATGTGGAATTACAAATATGTCACCTGTGAACTAGGTATATATCCAGCTAATCACTAGCAAAGCTAGATAATCACGACTCTACTGGAGTACTGTATAGATTTTGCAGTGCGGGGAAGAAAGTCTATACTTGATGGTAGGAAGATGACCAGAAGAGTGAAGAGAGAAGGGGCTGATTTACTCTGACTGAATTTCTTCCTAGTAATGGTGGAAGTCATACCTCTCCCATAGGGAAGAATGACAAGCAACTGAAAAAGCAAAGGATATGGCTCTTTGGAGGGTTCTGGGCAGAAAACTTGAGGCAGAGAAAATTTATACATTCAAATAGAAAAACAAATTCATTGAACAATCAAATATGGCTTATTAAAACAGGTACTATTTTTGTTTAGGTCTCTTGATTTATGTTTTGTGAAATGATACATAATTTATTCCTTTTTCAATAGGTATTTCAATTTATAGTATAAAATAATTAACACTGCTAATTATTAATTTTTACCCTGAAACACAATCTTGCTTCGAATTTTTAGAATGTTATTTTTTATTTAGTATATCACTTCATAAATAGCCACAACCCTCAAAGATGTAAATTAAGAACAGCAAGATTTAAAATCAATAATTCCTTTAAGCCTTTACAATATTTTTTAAAGCAATGCCAGGAAATAAGACATACTGGCTCTCACTTTCAGTAACCTGAAATTAATAGCATAAATTATGTAAGTAATCTCCTTTTAGCAGAGTTGTATCATATTTTTTACTCTAAGTTCCTTGATTCATATGACAAAGCTCTACTTTCTAGATCAGTGGTTCTCAAAGACAATGATTTTCTCCCAGGAAAATTTCTTAGGAGACATTTGGCAATGTCTGGAGAGAACCTGGGTTATGATAGAAGAGAAAGGCACTACTACTGGCATCTAGTGAGCAGAGATCACAGGTGCTGCTGAACATCCTACAATTCAAGTGGCAGCTTTTACAATATAGAAGTGGCCAAAAATGTCAGTTGCGCTGAGGTTCAGGATCTCTGTTTCAGATGCAGGTTATTTGACTTAAAGTTTGTATTAATATCAAAGGGATGACTTTGGAGCTTGACCATGGCTGGCTAGAGGAACCTGACACTTGCCTTCTCCATAATGAAGGACAAAAAGAGCAAATAAATAATCACATGTTGAACAGAGTGTCTGAGAGAGAACAGTGGAATTCAGCAGAGAAATCACAGGAAACCTCTGAAATACACACAGAAGCAGAGAGAAGTCAAGAAGTTCACTGATCAAGATGGGCTGGCAGCCAGGGGAAACTTCCCAGTGTAAGAAAAAGGTAAATGAGAGATCACCTGTGGTCCTCATTTCCACCACAAACAACTGCTATCTGCAAGGGGAGAAGCCCTTGGCCCTTTCAGGCCCTGAGACCAGTATAGGGAGCTGCATGGAGTCTACGTGATGGCAAAGTGGAAGTTCATACTGGATCCCAAACAATCCCCTCGCCACCCAAGTGGGATCCAAGCAGCTGCAGCAGGGTATCATTTTGAGAGCCTATCAACTTCCAGACTATATCCTTCCCTCCACTGGGACCCAATAGCTGCTGTTTTTTCACTTCCTTTAAGACCCCTGCTGACATCTCCCTGGATCCACCCAGAGGTCTGCAGCATCAGGACACAGACTGAACCAGTCAATGTGGCCAGGTCCCTAGCACTCTAGTCTGTGCAGTGTCCTACAGCCTGGGGAAAGTGCATGCATCATACTAAGGTGTCTGCCCCTGGTACAAGACAAAGGGAGTCAAAGCATGTGATCCACAGAGACTGAGAGACCCTGCCCCACCGTCATAGTTAACACTAACCTCCTACTCCATAAGGCAGGGCCACAGCTCATCTGCATGTGTCTTCAGGGGGCCCAGGGGTCAGCCTGTCCAGAAACCATCCTGAGATTTGAGGATACTCCAATCCTGCCTGATAGCACTAGCACAGTGCACGCCATTTGGGGTCCTGCGGGCAACACTCAGCCTACCACCACGGGCACCCTTGCATGTTGTCTGGGGCCTCAAAATTCAACTACCCCTGCCTGCTGCTGCCAGAACCAGCTCACACAATAAGGAGGCCTGAGGACTGGCCAGTCCCACCCTCACCCTCCTGCAGCAGTGCATAACAACACCACCCAGGGTCTTGAAAACAGCTCTGCCCTTCCCATTGGCATCTCCATTAGCATTCAAGCATGCGGTCTATGGGCCAAATAGCAAATCTGCACAAATTTAAATAAATTGTCATCATATCAAACATCTTCTCAGATCATAATAGAATGAAATTAGAAATCAATACCAATTGGAACTTTGGAAACTGTACAAACACATGGAAATTAAACAATATGCTCCTGAGTAACCATTGGCTCAATAAAAAAATTAAAAAGAACTTTAAAATTATTTTGAACAAATGTAAATAGAAGCACAAATACCCAAACCTAAGGAGTAGAGGGAAGGCAGTGCTAAGAATCAAGTTTGTAGCAGTAAAAACATACATCAAAAAGAAGAGAAATATTTCAAATAAGCTGATTATGAGCCACTTCAGGAAGCTATTAAAGCAAACCAAAAAGTAAATAATTGAATTCAAAATTATTAATTTTTTAAATTTAAATTTTGATTTAAATTAGTTATTTTTTATTGACTGGGTCTCCCTCTGTGGTCCAGGCTGCCCCTCAGGTGATCCATTGCCCTTGGCCTCCCAAAGCACAGTGAATATAGGTGACAGCCACTGCACTTAACCCAAACTACAAATTAGTAGAAGAAAAGAAATAATAAAAATTGGAGTGAAACTAAATAAAACAAAACTAAAAAAAATTGTAAAGCATTCCTGAAACAAAAAGTGTTTTTTTTAAAGATAAATAAGGTAAATAAAACACTAGCTCGACTAACCAAGAAAAAGAGAGGAGACCTAAAGAGGCAGAATTATGAATGAAAAAGGAGATATTAAACTGATATCACAAAAACGCTCCCAGGCAATACATGTTGGGAGGAGATATAAAATGTAATCCTAAAGATAAACTTGGACGTACAGGATGTCATAGGAAATTCACTGGATTTATACTCAGAGAGGTACTGTAAACCAAGTTCCAACATTTAGGATGCCAAGTCTAAATTGTTATGGTCAGTATTACTAATGATCAAGGAAATGTGGATCAAAACTACAATAAGCTAACACCTCATTCCAGTTAGAATGGCTACCGCCAAAAACAAAAAATAGCAAATGCTGGCAAGGATGTGGAGAACAAGGAACTCTTATAGGCAATTGGTGGAATGTAAATTAGTGCAGCCTTTATGAAATACAATGTGTGGGGTTCTCAAAAAACTGAAAATAGAATTACCATATAATCCAGCAATTACACTACTATGTATTTACCCAAAGGAAAATAAATCAGTGTATCAAAGTAATATCTATATTTTATGAAGCTTTATTCAAAATAATCAAGATAGGAAACAACCTAAGTATCTACCAATGAACTGGTAAATGAAAAAGTCATACTATAACTTTTATAGTATAACATAAAACATAGTGTATATAACATTTATAGAACTCTCTCTCTCTCTCTCTCTCTCTCTCTCTTTCTCTCTGTGTGTCTGTGTGTGTGTGTGTGTATACAGTTGAATAGTATTTAGCCATAAAAAAGAATGGAATCCTGTCATTTGCAGTAACATGAATAGAACTGGAGGTCATTATGGATAAAGTAAGATAAGCCAAGCACAGAGACACATCACATTCTGACTCAGACGGGGAGCTAAAGAGTCCATCTCGTAGAGGTAGAGAGTAGAATGATATTCACAAGATTGTAGAAGGGTGGGGAAGTGGAATAAACAAAGTTGGTTAATCGGTACAAACATACAAATCAATAGCACAGAAAGCTAATTATCTATAATTGTTATCTATAATAACACAGTAATTTTGGAATATATTAATTTTCCTCACTAACTATTTAAAACATAAAATATGTCTGTGTATCTAAAAAATGTTGTCTAAGATTCATATGATCTAATAGCATCCAGATACTGAACTAGGTACACCTAAGAATTTATGTTGAATTGTACAACGTTTTCAGAAAAAAAAAAAGATCATTTGACAGATAGTGTGAGAATAACTTTCTAGACTATCATATCAACAAGTGCAAAGATTCCTATTTTGGCCAATGCTATGTCTTTGGGGTCTAGCTTATATAGACAATAAATAATCGTTGGATCAATAAGTAAATCCTAAAATTCTGAACCAATTGAATTTAGTGATATAAGTTTTCAGGCTTTTATTGCAACCAGCATTTGCCCCTTGCAAATATCTGAGATAAATCCTATAATGAGTAAATACTTTCAAGTTTAAAATGTGTTTGTTTACATATGGAATTAAGACTTTTTGCTTAAATAATTTTCATATTCTTTTAATGAGTCAGAAATTTCTATCCCTTGCTTACAGTAGAAGATTATGCGTAAGGCAGACCCTGAATGCTGCTCACATATAGTCATCATTCTCCTCTTCCTTAGAGCAACCTCATTTGGATGGAGCAGCAAAGTGCCAACCCAAAAACATGGCATCTCAGCCTTTCTTCAGTGTGTGGCGGCCCCTGACAAGGAGGTTCTTGCCTGTCAGATATGGGTAGATACATTGGGGTTTTTGCCTTTTCAAAGAAATAATGTTTATTCTTGTCTTGATCTTATCCTTTTACCAGCTCTTCTTCCCCACTGGAACCCAGTCACAGGGCCTGAAATGCACTCCAATATACATTTTAAGAAAAACAGTCCTTCATTTTGTTTAAACCATTTTATTGTTTTGATGATATATTTGTAATATGAAGCTGAATTTATGCCTAGTAGAGGCACTGTGGCTTAGAAAGTTTAAGCGATATACCTGGGATGGCCAAGTTTAAATTGACAAGTCCCTGTTTAAAAACTCAATATATCTGGCTCCAAAATTCATGTACTTTCATGATGCTGCACTTCCTTTTGAAAGTCCTAGATGCTTAATCCAGTGCTTTCCATTAGTGTGTCTATTAATTACCCACAGTATTTTATATTCCTTCAAGTAAAATTCCAGGGAAAATAATATCCAAACCATGATTTTGAATAGAAGAATGACTAAAAACAAACAGATCTTAGTGCCCATTTATGAGAAGTTCATTCTTTAAGCTGTCTCCATTAAGCTAGAAACACCTGGGGCTATTTTAAATGAAAATAATTTTTTTTAACATTTTTGTTATCATTTAGACCAAGATACTCTATGGTAATTTTTTACCATGGAGTAAAAAATTACCATAGAGTATCTTGGTCTAAAGAGAAACTATTTTCTGTTATAAAATATGGTCTTACTTTAAAAAGAAAAATCATTAAAATAAAAATATATGGGCAGAATCCTATCAAAAATGGTTCATATTAATGACCGATAAGTTGAAAATCATTGTATACTTTATTTTCAAATTCTATTAACTATTTGATTTCTGAAATAAATCATAACTTTATCGAAAATGGATAATAGAATAAAGTTCATTTTCTACTTCCAGGCAATATGTGTTCAGAGGAGATCTAACATGTAATCATAAAGATAAACTTGGAAATACAGAATGTCATAGGAAGTTCACTGGATTTATACTCAGTGATGTACTGTAAACCAAGTTCCAACATTAATTGACTAAATGACCAAGAAAAAATATTTTAACTTCCTTAACTTTGCTCTGTTATTTAGAAAATTAGATCTTGTTATATTTGCCAATGTTTTGATTTTTAAAAGGTTAAGAAATTATACAATTTCTTTGAAAACTGATATACATATAAAGCATATCAGCTATGTTTGAATACCCAAAATCTAGAAAAATAATTTAAATTTATATTTATTATAAGAGTCTTGAAGTTGAGAAGATTAATGATATTAAATACTTAATATGAAAACCTAATAATTACAAGATATCTCTAAAACTTTAATGTTGCATCAGGTACAATGTATTAATTCGGCTTTATCTATTCATACTCTTTAAAATGTATATTTTTTCTTTTAAAATTTTTAATTTTTGAGAGTACATAGTAGGTGTATATATTTATGGGATATGTGAGATGTTTTAATACAGGTATGCAATGTATAATAATCACATCATGAAAGATGAGGTTTCCATACCTTCAAGCATTTATCCTTTGTATTAGAAACATTCCAATTATTCTCTTTCAGTTATTTTAATATGTATAATTAAATTATTTACTATAGTCCCCCTGTTGTACAATCCAAAAATAACTCTTTTTCATTCTTTTAACTATTTTTTGGGTATACCCATTAACCATTCCTATCTCCCCTCCACCTGCCCCCACTACCTTTCCCAGCCTCTCATAACCATCCATCTACTCTCCTGTGAGTTCAACTGTTTTGACTTTTAGATCCCACAAATAAGTGAGAACATGCAATGTTTGTATTTCTGTGTCTGGCTTATTTAACATAACATAATGACCTCCAGTTCCATTCATGTTTTTGAAAATGGCAGAATTTCATTCTTTTTATGATGAAATAGTATTTCTTTGTGTATAAGTATCACATTTTCTTTACCCATTCATGTTTCTGATGTGGTTTGGCTCTGTTCCCACCCAAATTTCATCTTGATTTGTAGCCCCCATAATTCCCACATGTTGTGGGAGGGACCCAAGGGGAGATAATTAAATCATGGGGGAAGTTCCCCCATACTCTTCTCAAGGTAGTGAATAAGTCTCACAACATGTTAGTTTTTATAAGGGGAAACCCTTTCACTTGGCTCTCTCCTGCCATCGCCATGTAAGAAGAGTCTTTCACTTTCTACCATGATTGTGAGGCCTCCCCAGTCACATGGAACTGTGAGTCCTTAAACCTCTTTTTCTTTATAAGTTACCTAGTCTTAGGTTTGCCTTTATCAGCAAGGTGAAAATTGACTAACACTGTAAATTGGTACTGGTAGAATGGGACATGGCTGTAAAGATACTGGAAAATGTGGAAGTGGCTTTTGAACTAGGTAACAGTCAAAAACAAAAACAAAAACGAAAAAAACCCTCAAATTTATATGAAACCAAAAAAGATCCAGAATAGCTATTCTAAGTGGAAAAAAAAAAAGAAGAAATTGCATTTTGCATTACCTGACTTCAAATCATACTGAAGTTACAGTAACTGAAGTAGCACAGTACTGGTATAAAAACAGCAGACCAATGAGACATAATAGAGAAACCAGAAACAAATCCATACATATACAGTTAACTCGTTTTCAAGAAAGTGGCAAGATCAAATCAACTGATGATTTATTGATTGATTGATTGCCTAGATGAAGGAATTCGATGACTCACTGGATATCAGTTAATGAAGACAGGAGTTACATGAACCTCCTTTTGGGACTTGGGTAGAGTGTGGTACCAGTTGTTTTTCTCTCACCATCGATACTTTCTCCTAGTAAATCAAAACAGATTTATACCTTATAAAAGAAGGTTAGGTTTTACATGGAAGTGAGAAAACATTTGTAAACTGGTGAGATTATTATAACACATCATATTTAATCAGATGTCTATAAGTCTGAAGATGATAGCAAAATACCATAATGTCTATGAAATGGCTAAATTATTTTAGGAGAAATATAGAGTGTGGTAAAAGGTTGGTCAAAAATATATTTTTAGAAATATCAAAGTTTTATGAAAATATATTAAAAGAAACTCTTGGGAAAATAAAAGATAAGTGGAGAATTTGAACTTAATATTTTCTATTTGATTCTTTATATCCTCTTTCCACTCAACTCCACACTGCCCCATGCATCAGAATCAAAGTCTGGAGACAAGTTTATGCCTGCTGACCCAGTGGAATCAGGAATGATACACTTTCTTATTATAGAAATAGTCCTTATTTTAACTGTACATTATGCGGCTATCCAAACCAGGACTGTCTGGTTTCTCCTTGGCTTCAGGCACTGAAGATCAGATGGAGGGAAGAGAATGAGGTCAGAAAATTTGTTTCTGTGGCATCCTTTCTGACTTGTTACATTTGACTGGTAGCTGTTTTTATTCCCCCCAGCTGATGCCAGCCACTGATAGGAAATAGGGAGTGAGGAAGGTTCCATATGATCCCACTGGAAGAGTCTATATGCTTCTTCCAACATCCCGACTGGTGCAGTGATATGGGCAGATCCAAGACAGTGTAGTGTCAAGAAAGAATTTTCCAAGACTTGTGTAATACACGAGGGTGCAGGGAAAAGAGAAGGCAACAGGTAGTCCAGTAAGACAAGAAAAAGAGTCAAAATTGTAAACAGTCATAAAAGGAATGGGAATAATAAATTTTGTTTCAGTAAAGACAACAGATAAACATGTATTAGGGATTAAATATTAAAAAGGAAAATAGGCAAAAAACAGAGAGCTGTTATTTGTTTAGCTTAACAATTATTAATGACCTCCTATTCTGATTTTTGAGGTCATTGTCTGAAGTACATGTAGGGAAGAAATTATAAATAGGAGAAACTAGGGAAGTCACTATATATTGATAACATAAGTTATTTTAGTTTGAATCTATTAATACTTAATCATGTTTGGAAAAATACAAGCATATAGAGAATTTTTGTGGACATATTATTCTGAACAAACATACTTTTTCCCCGCTCAAAAAGACTTACTTTCATCAAAATTATAGAAATACTTTGGCATAAATAGACTATCATCAGATATGGAAGGTAGTAACTTGCTTAGCTATGTTTTAATCCTGTTCTTGATGTGCTCACTGACTCCTATAAGCTGAAAATATGATTGTCCAAAATAAAATAGACCTTATATGATTATTAGAAACAATACTAATAACTCCTAGAAAGCAAAGACGTACACAGACATCTAAAAACATGGCCAACTGCTTCAGGATGATGATTGTGGAGAAAAGGTAAATTAGCAGAATGTAAGAAGCTTGGCCGTTTCTGGAATTTAGAAGCCAGAGTAATTAGCCAGTCAAAGAAAGAGGTCCTGCCACCTCTTCCCAAGTTCTCATCATGTTTTAAGGATTTGGTACATCTGGGGATTCTGATAGCTAAGCCCTGTATCCAATTTAGAAAGTGCATCCCTAATGTTAGCTGAAGGCAGTGGAGTAGAAATTTATCACTAAGGAACGAAATGCATTCCTTTTGGTGAAAAGCTGCTTAGAGGAATGCAATTTGTGTGGTATAAAAGTGCATGGAAATTTTATTTGTATTTTTCTTTAAATCTATGAAAAATTTTATGTCTTTGAGGGACAAACCATACGAAGCTACTGGGAAAACAGGAAACAGCTTAAAGAAGAATAAACTTATCCAACATTGCGCACTATTCTGTTTTCTATTTCATAGGCTGGGCCACCTGGAGTTTTATAACCCAACCAAACTTTAGGTTCTTGGTATTTTCGTACAGGTCTCCAGAATTGAGAATGGTACGCTTGCTAAAATATCTGCTGGGCAGAGTCTATTCTGCTTAGAAAATGAGCAGAATCAGGGACTATAAATAGATATCATGCTATCTTCTAGTATGCTTTTGAAAAGATCTCTATACCATCCAGTCCTCTGGGTTTGAATTAGTAAATGGTCAATGATAAAGAGAGAAAGAATAGAGAGAGAACAATATCTGTCACCTAAAAACCCATGGGAAGCACAAGAACGTATTTCCTTTTTTAATAAAATGAGTTATTCTATTTTTGTTTCTTCAAATTAGTAAAATAGTTTGAAAGGAACAATTTTGATGTGCCAAAGTGAAAAATTTCTCCCCTGATTAACAAATACTGTTACTGGCTTTGAGGCAGAAAGTCGTATGTAAATAATGATTAAATAGACAGTGGGGTAATAGTGAAACTCTGGTAAACCCTCACACATTTTACAGAATCATAGAGCCTTCTACTTGCCTATAAAGTTACGGATGTGAACAGCAAACATTTTTCTTCTCTTAGAGGAGTTGAGCATGCCACTGTCACCTACTCCCCAGGAGGGAAAGGAACTAGAAGAATGTTCCTATCCTCTGTTCACAAGCCACTCACTGGGTCAGCCACTCTTTCCTTAAAAACTTTTGGAAAATTGCACAATTATGGATTGTGATTTAAACACTGTTTCTTTTATTGCAATGTGGGGATACTTAAGGAGTCCAGATTATCTTGTTACTCAGTGAATGAACAAAATTTAGGTTGAGGGGCAGGGAAGTTCATTTGGAAGCTCAATATGCCTTATCTTTAAGTCATGTTCCATATTATTTCACTAATAAAGAAGCTGGTATTTGATCTCCATCTATCTGATTCTCAAATTTTATCTGTCAGTAGGTTTTGAATGTGCAATAGACTTGATGGTCAGAACAATATTAACTTCTAAAAGTTCAAACACTTCCCACTTAGTATCAGTTGTACATTTTCCTATAATTTTCACTAAAAATTCATTTTGTTTGTCTAATTTAATTCATAATTGCAAGGATAGAACCAAGTTCATAAAATTGTAGAAATGGGAATGTTTTGTGGAGTTAATTATTTAGTTTACTTTTCTCGTGTTTCATAGTACTTTGTTAACCATGTAGAATGTTCTGCCACAAACTGAAGCTCAATAAGTTCTGCTGCTTTCTTTTAACAAGTATAAGATTTGTTTTCTTTTGCCATGCAAAGCTGGCTTACTCGAAATAATATTGACACAAGAAGGAGGTCAACACTTACGGTCTGAGCATTTCCAGTGCTAATATGCTTGAGAGTTTACAAAATGCAAACCACTGGGCTATAAAATGACTTTGTCTTTCCTTAATCAGGAAAAAGTACCAAAAATGTAATGTAAAAAAATATATAAACCGAGTAAGCATATGCCCTATTGTCACTTCACTTCTGCTTTTCTATGTAAGTTAAAATCTAGCTTACACAGGAACGAGCTAAGAATATATTATGGGAAGGATTATGTATGATAGTTACAGGAGAAAATCTGATCATGCTGCAAGGAATGCTTTTCTGTATGTAAACAACTCTAAGTTACAAAGCTCTTTGAAAAATGGCACGTGCTATTCAATGTAGATTCAATGAAAGAATCTAGAATTACCAAAATCATCTTAACGAAAAGCAATAGCATTGTGTTCTCACACTTTCATATCTTCAAAAACATACACGCTTGTTCTAAATCGCAAACCAATAAAATATTTGCATTCTATTTCAAACCATACCCATACCTTAAAATAGTCCTTGCACAATGTACTAATACTACTCCCACATTTTTTTTTTAACAGAAATCCACTTTTCAGCCTGTCACTGAAATGGGCTTTCAGAAGACTAGCCCATCGTCTTAGCCTAGTTCCTATACAATATATAAATATTGTTTTTTACCTGAATGTACATTTCAGTCAGCTGAGTCTATTTCATTGATATAAATAATTGGGTAGCTGAAACATCTTTTTGAGGTGTTTATACATCAACATAAGTCTCCATTATTCTTTATTTATTCCCTAAGGAGATAAAAATATGAATCCAAAATTCTTAGGAGGCCCAGTACAAAACAGCTGACTCTTGCTTCTTGCAAACTGTATGCTTTCCAGATGACCATTAGGACATAGTGGCACTACCTCTAGGTATCTGTCTCTATTTCTCTCTCTTCTCTCTATCTCTTCAAGCTTGCTTACTCTTGTACTCATTCTTCCTTAAAATTCCTTTTTATATGGTAGATTTTGATTCATCTCTTGCCATTTTCTACTTCATACTTGCCTCCCAATAGATGTTACATTCAGAAAGAACATATTTCGGTTACAGAAACATGCAATGATTTCTTACGTAAACTTTTTTTTTTCCACTTCAACCACCACTATTCCTTTCATTTTTTTCTTTAAATATAACTTCTTTGAGAAACCATCTTTTTAACTCTCTCATTTTGGGTTAGGTAGAGGATTGCAAGATAAAACTGAAGACACATAGTAAAATTTGAATTTCAGATAAATAATAAATTTTTAGTACATGACATATAGTGCATGGGTATGTTCTTTTTGGATATTTGGAGGGAGGGAGTGGAGATAGGCAAAATCCCCACAATGAATGTAAACTTGTGAGCAGGATTAACTCTAAGTATTAAATTAGTTCAATGTGAATTATGGTATTTCCAGTTGAAACTTCTATCTACAAGGTGATTTGATATTTTCTGATCTTGAAAGAATGGGTACTGAAGCCATAATTTTGAGAAAAATGTACCTATGTCCTTTCCATTATGTGAAGTCTACTTTGAATCATATTTGTGAATGATCTGACCAAGTCATACCATTTTCTAGTACAGAAGACTGGATTCTTAGAGGTTTATTAATAACTAAAAACAGAGCATTTTACTGTTACTGTTAAATAATTCGAGCAAAATTTCACTCTTGCTGTGTATTCAGAATGAGTAGAGAATCATGTAGTCAAAGAGTAAAGTAATATCCAATGAGAGATTGATGAGACCCTCACAATGTTTGAGGGAAAATTTTATTCACTCAAATTGACATCTGTAACTGACAGTCACAGGGCATGATAAAACATTAAAAAAACTAACCCTGGTGTTTGCCATTTACTAATATAACAGCATCTAGTTCCCTATCAGGATCATTAAGTTCAAATAAAATACAAACTAATATTCACTTCAACATATTTTACTATAGCAAACATGTGAAATATTTTCTTTAAAGCTAAAAGTAGTGACAAATCAGATTACAACATTGTAAATTATTTTATGATAGCTTTAAAAAACTTGCACATGTCTCATAGACAGATATTTACTACACATATACACACCTAAGAAAAATGTTTTAATGGAGGAAAAAGTTTAAATAATTTGATGTCAACCTAATAAAATATCATTCATTCTAAGGACATTTACCTCTAGCTGGGGGCATAAGGCTCCAGATGATTTTAATTTTCTTCCTTGCTGAGCAACATTTTCTAGATAATCTGCAATAAATGTATTTTTATCCAGTAATAAGAAACATATTTCTTAAAATAGTCGTACCTTGAAAAATATTTTACCTTTTATTACTCTATCATTTGCCAGAGGCCCAAATACATATAGATCCTATTGAGCTGTCTGTGCTTAGGAAACCAACTGGATGATTAAATAGCAGGGAAAGCAATAATTTGTTCCCTAATAAGCTATATATAAGTCACTTCTTGAGTGAAGAATAGGTCAATTGTACTTTGTTTGGAATTGTTATTTGTATGTTCAAGTGAATATATTTAACATTTCCCCCCAAGTCCCTTTCTGTAGTTCTTGATGATTTCAGCTATTTATTGGCATATGCACCCAGGCTAAACTAAAATATTCCAGGGGATGAATTTCTCAGTTTTATTAAAAAAAAAAACGTGGATTTCTGTAAGAAAACTCTGCCCTCAAGCCTCTGTGCTGAGAAATTAATCTCTTCTAACATAGAAATCCCCATTGTTCAAACAAGTTCGTAGGGCACAAAACATGGAAAATAACCTGAACTTCATCATCACTACTCAAATATTTTTCCATTCTTATCATTGAAACTCACATAGCATGTCTAATAGGACACTTTCTAAATCTGTGAAATACTATGAGACTTTAAATGAAGCCACTTTTCTCTGATGAACTACCACATAGCAAAGAAAGAACATAAAACTCCATTTGAATAGGTGTTATAAAACAGATTTATTAAAGAATGTATTATAAAAAATATATTACCAAGGGAAAAACAGGCATACATAGAGATTGAAATATAATTAAAATTATTACTGTATAGTCCTATTAAATATATGACAATTGCGAAATACTCAACAAATACGATATTCAAATACACAAACATTTTTATAACTATTATATACACTCACATTTTACTACTCTTGCATGTTTTACTGTGATTATAAATAGAACTACTGAAATATATTTACTTGTTCCAAACCAGTTGTTAAGGCTAAAATGAGACACAAAATAAATGACTGGAATAAAAATATAGAAGTCCATTTTATATTCATTAGAATTTGTTTTCCTTGCTGTCACCCAAAGTTTCACTCATATCTCAGGAGTGAAAAAATGGATTTGCTAGAATTCTGTCCTCTAAATAAGCGTCCTCTACCTTTACTTACATAGAATGCAAAGTAGGTCAAAAGCATTTCTTTTTTAGAACACAATTATTTTGTACAAAATTTTTACATACTCTATCACTATTTGCTATTTGCTTATCTTTCACTTACATTCAGTTTATTTTAACCATTCACAGCCCATAATTCCATGGAGACACTTCTTTTATGATCATGGATTAATTTCTCGTTAAAAAAATTTGTGGAACTCTTTGAGCCTTTCTTAATTGCTGGAAACATCTGAAAATTCCTCCCGTTTGATCTATTTGATATTCTTAATTACTAACAGAACTGTTTAGCTAAGCCTTTCTCATTCCTCAGTCCAGGTTTCTCTTACTTCCCTTTAAGTGCTGGACTCCTCAGGGGTCTGACTTCATGCTGTGTTCTTCCCACTCTGCACAGCCATCCTTGGGAATTACACTAATGTCTTCACTATTTATAGTCTTTGGAGGTTGATCCATATTTAGTTCACCACTTTGAATTATTCTCTCCGTTTCTGAAGGCTTATCTTCTGAGTACTTCCACAAAGAGGCAACTTATATTCACATATTGAAAGTGGTCTATCTCCTCCTCTTCAATTTACAATCTGACACAGTCAGTGACTCTATTTCAGCCGGTTGCAGAAACCAGTATTCTGGAAGGGATCTTTGATTCTTCAATCTCTCCAGACACAGTGAACTACTAAGTCCTCTCAAGCTAACTTTCTGAATGTTTCTTGAGTTTGCACTGTTCTCTAGTCCATTGTCGCCATCTCAGACAAGGAAAACATTATTTCTCATCTGGACAATGGCTAACAAAACTCCCTCCAACTTACACTTCACATAGCATTGAAATGTAGCTGATCATGAGATGCCAGGGCTTCAAACTTCTTAAAAAATTTCTCATTGTGATTTTAAAAAATCTACTTGACATTATGTAAGAACTAACTATGATGTAGTTAATTGCTCATGCCTTTACCTAAAGGATCTCCTAAATTACTTGCAGAAATTTTATATATATATATATACACACACACACACAGACACAGAGACACAGAGAAAGATAGAAATATAATTAATATATTTAATATTTATAAATTATATTTTGAAATATGAATGAATATATATTTCCCTCAGACAAAGAAGGGCATTGAGTAATGGTAAAGGGATCAATGCAACAAGAAGAGCTAACTATTCTAAATGTATATGCACCCAATACAGGAGCACTCACATTCATAAAGCAAGTTCTTAGAGACCTACAAGGAGACTTGGACTCCCACACAGTATTAGCAGGAGACTTTAAAACCCCACTGTTAATATTAGACAGATCAATGAGACAGAAAATTAACAAGGATACCCAGGACTTGAACTCAGCTCTGGACCAATCAGACCTAACAGACATCTGCAGAACTCTCTACCTGAAATCAATAGAATATACATTCTTCTCGGTACCACATAACACTTTTTCTAAAATTGACCACATAATTGGAAGCAAAATACTCCTCAACAAATGCAAAAGAATGGAAATCATAATTAATAGTCTCTCAGACCACAGTCCAATCAAATTAGAATTCAGGATTAAGAAACTCACTCAGAGCTGCACAACTACATGGAAACTGAACAACTTGCTCCTAAATGACTACTGGATAAATAACAAAATTAAGGCAGAAATAAAGATCGAAATGAATGAGAATGAAGACAACAGATGCTGGAGAGGATGTGAAGAAATAGGACTACTTTTACACTGTTGGTAGGAGGGTAAATTAGTTCAACCATTGTGGAATATTGTGCAGTGATTCCTCAAGGACCCAGAACTAGAAATAATATTTGACCCAGCAATCCCATTACTGGATATATACCTAAAGGATTCTATTATCATTCTATTATAAAGACACATGCAAAGTATGTATATTGTGGCACTGTTCACAATAGCAGAGACTTGAAACGAAATGCCCATCAATGATAGACTGGATAAAGAAAGAGTGGCACACATACACCATGGAATACTATGCAGCCATAAAGAAGGATGAGTTCACATCCTTTGCAGGGACATGGATGAAGCTGGAAACCATCATTCTCAGCTAAATAGCACAATAACAGAAAACCAAACACCACATGTTCTCACTCATATATGGGAGTTGGACAAATGAGAACACATGGACACAGGGACTGGAACATCACACACAGGAGCCTGTCGGGGGGTCAGGGCAAGGAGAGGGATAGCATTAGGAGAGATATCTAATGTAGATGATGGGGTGAAGGATGCAGCAAACCATCACAGCACATATATAGCTATGTAACAAACCTGCATGTTTTGCATGTGTACCCCAGAACTTAAAGTATAATAATTAAAGAAAAAGACTAAGAAACTCTCACAGATCAGATTAGATTAAGAGAGCATTCTGGTAAAATGAAATGTGGCATCCTGGGATAGCAAAAGAATGCCACATTTCATTTTATTTTCACATTACATTTCATTTTCTGGGATAGCAAAAGAACATTGCTGGAAAAACTTGGGAAATATAAGAAAGAAACTTGTGATATCAAAGAAAAGAGTCCAATTAATGGTAATGTACTAATGATGGTGTCAACCTAAAAGTGCCTGAGACAGGTGTCAATCAATTTACAGGTTTAGTTTTCCAAGATTGAGGATATGCCCAGGGAAAAAGAGACAAAAGTTTCAGTAGGATCCCTGGGATGCACTTTTTCCAAAAAGGGTTTTAAGGAATTCAGTATTAAAACAGGAAACAGCAGCAGGAGGAGAAAGAGGGAGGAAAACGGAGAGTAGGGTAGGTAGTGAGGAAAGCAAATACATTCTTGAGAGGCTTTGGTTAATGCTCACTGAATCCACAATTTACATGCTTCTCAATTTAAATTTCTCTGATGTTTTTCTTAAAATTGGTCTGAGGAATTATTCTTTTCTAAAATTTAGTCCTGGGACTAATTATAATAATTATTATTTTAAGAAAGAATAACATGTAATTTCACATGTTAAAAGAAAAAATGGGGGAAAAATTCAATTATGCATTCATCTAGCACTTAGTAGATTTACACTTTACATAAGATAAAACAAGTATGTGTAATTGCAGCTCTCTGTTGAACAAAGGAACTCATTTTTTTCAAATGAATCCGTCTCATAGCTTAACTTCTACCTTTGATGTGGTGACTTTGGGGTCTTCAGATTTTATTTTTCTTTCTCAATGATTTCTTAGTTGTGACAACTTTAATATATTCATTATTTAGAAACATGGAAAACTCCTGTCTCTGGGGGCTGACAAGCACAGGAGGGAGGCTGGGTAGGGCCTGAGGGCAGCTCAGTGATCTCCTGCAGGCACCTCTAGGCATGACCAGCCTGGGTGCCATGAACTGCAGCAGGAGGCACACAAGCTCCCTAGTGGAAATGGGTGGGTCCTGGGTGAAGCTCCATCTTCATGCTGAGAAGGCATGAAGCCTAGGGATTGGGCTGCCAGCCCTGTGGACCAGAGTGAGAACTTATAGTACTTTTTCTGAGCCCACCTATGGCCACTCATGAACCCATCAGCACATACTTCCTCTCCTCAGAAGCCCATAAAAACCCCCAGGCTCAGTCAGACTCAGAAAGAGAGAGGATGACCAACTGCTGAGAGAAGCTGCCCACTCATGTCTCCTTTCTGATGAGAGTTGAACACTCATCAGGACACTCCAGCTACAGAGAAAAGCTACCTAGTGTGGGTCTCCTCTGAGCTGTTCTATCACTCAATAAATCTCCTTTTCACCTTGCTCACCCTCCTTTTGTCCATATGCCTCATTCTTCCTGGGCACAGGACAAGAACGCAGAACCTGCCGAATGGCAGGTCTAAAAGAGCTGTAATGAAAATAGGGCTGAAATATGCCCATCGGTCACCATGTTGCAGGTGACAAGAAGGAAAGAAGAGCTGTGGCCCTTTTAGGAGCCCAGACTTAGCAGCTCCCTGAGCCAGGGCTGTGATACACTCTTTGGGACTCCAAGGCATCTCCAAGCTTCCAAGCATCTCCAAATTTCTGGAAGCCACTGCATTCCCCAGTGCCAACCATGGAAGCTCCTTGCCCTATGCTTAGTCCAGCCAAAGCCTTGCAGGGAGCCGATGCTTATGCCACTGCAGCCAGCATGCTTGGCTGTGTGCGGTGTCCAGACCTCATGCCTGCTTGCTCTCACACCCTCACCGCTGTGCTCGTCCTTGGAGCACAGGATCAAGGTCAGTAATGTGAGCTGAGTGCAGCCTGCCAGGCCAAGTGAGCCCAGTGGGCCCAAGCAAAACCTGGACAAAGGTGCCACTGGCCACAGAGGTTTCTGACTGTCAAAGTGACACCCCAAGGATCCTGTAACACTTCCTATTACATCGTATTAGTAGATGTATGGTATTAGACATATTAAATCAATGTGATGTTGGGCATCTTGCCTGAAAATATTTACTATCTTAATGGCATGCTACCAACATAACACAATTCACTAATTAATTGAAATGTGAACCCCAAATATCTGAAACAGGTCTAAGTCAATTTGGGAAGTTTACTTTGCCAAAGTTAAGGGTGTGTACCAGTGACATGGCCTCAGGACTTCTGATAACAGGTGCTCAAAGTGGTTGGGACACACCCGGTTTATACATTTTAGGGAGACATAAGACATCAATCAATATATGCAAGATGGACATTGGTTCAGTCTGGAAATGTCAGACAGCTTGAAGTGGGCGGGGTCTTACAGGTCATAGGTAGATAAGAGAAAAATAATTGCATTCTTTTGAGTTTTTGATTAGCCTTTCCAAAAGAAGCAATCAGATATATATTTATCTCAGTGAGCAGAGGGATGACTTTGGACAGAATGGGAGGCAGGTTTTCCCTAAGCAGTCCTCAGCAGTTCTAAGTTTTCCCTTCAGTCTAGTGATTTTGGGGTCCCAAGATTTATTTTCCCTTCACAGATATGTGCTTTTTGAAACTATTCTTTACTTGGATAATGATTCTTGAAATTGCTGAGCGCTGAAAATTAATTAGCTTTTGGGCTATCAGAACAAGTGGGAATGTAATTGAGTTCTGTATGGACAAGCGTGTTTCTAAAAGTGTCTTCTTCGGAGAGTTCTAAGGAGACTTTTTTTTCTCCTCTTTCCATTGGAGAACAATAGCTAAAACAGACAAGTTTCTCTGCCATTTCTCTTTGTATGAAGGGCTTATTTACCCTGAAGTTTTAACACTCAAGGGCCTTGGCTTGATGCAAGGACCTGAGGCTCTGTTTCCTGTCCCCACAAGGCCACTGAAACAAAGCATCAATCACTGGGTAATGCTTACACCCTCAGAGCAGCCTCTGGCACCAGTAACTGCCTATCTCTCTGGAGTCCTTTGTCTTATGCCGGCCTGATGATTTTTCTGTCTTACTAGGTAATCTATACCTTTAAAAAGTATTTTAAAAGTATTTTATTCAGTATTTATTTTTTTTTCTTATTGGAATTATTTTAGAGTCTGTTGTTTGCTATGTTTTCTGTTTTTAAATATAATTTCTTCTCAACGTTTTCTTTACACTTTCCATGATCCATCTCTTTCAAAAGATGGTGTAATAATTCATTTTTAGTATCTATTTTCACGTTACCTTGTTCATGTTTAACTTTTTCCATTAATTACTCAAAGAAAGATAAAGTAGGGTAAACAGTGAATAAGAACAGAGAAAACTGAATTGATATTAGTTAGGTTGAGCATCACTAATCTGGAAATTCATAATTTGAAATGTTCCAAATTCTGAAATTTTCTGAGCACCAACATGATACCACAGGTGGAAAATTCTATCCCTAACTTCATAAGACCAGGTACAGTAAACAAGCAGTGGAAACTTCATTTGCACAAAGTTATTTAAGCTATTATATAAAATTACCTTTAGGCTATATATATCAGTGTATATGAAATATAAATGAATTATGTGTTAGACTTGGGTTTAAGATATCTCATTATATATATATATATATATATATGTAAATCTTCCCAATTCAAAACACTTCTGGCTCCAAACATTTCAAATAAGGAATATTCAACCCATATGATAGGAGTGCAAGAAGAGGAAATGACTTGAAAATAAAGAGAGTTAAATGCAAACTATTACTCAGAATAAAATAGATGATATTTTTAGCATTAGCAATCTTACATCCTAGCTTCAATATCATTTATAATTTTCAGACTAACAAAGTATCATTACATTTTTTCCTCACTGCTCAATAATTAAAACATTCCATTTCATTTAAAATATATAGCTCTAATTTTCTTATTTTATTATCCATGTGTGTGTGTGTGTGTGTGTGTGTGTGTGTGTATTTGACCACAGAATGTGTAAGACTGTAGTTCTTAGAAATAAAAGTCAAGATGACTTATTAAAGTAATTAAATATAATATGCAAAATTAAATGTAATTATATGTTGGCTCTTTCTTTTCTGAGACTGCTAAATTTCAGTTTTGTGCAATCTTATAGTAACTCCCGGAAAACCATATCTTATTATGGACATCATTATGTTGAAACTGATACAAATTTAGAACCCAAATGAACATATTTTTAAAAAATGTTAATTAGCGTCACATAGGTTTTCTTGTAGAGGAAATAAAAAATGCTAAAGATCTTGCATATCAAAGTTGAAGTCTATTATAACAGTAGGAGGGAAGTAATATACAAATTCATTCACTGATATTTTGGAAAGAAAATTCTAAACGTGTACTCTTTCAAAATGTCAGTACTTTAGAAGTGAGGTTCTTTTGTTAACATAACAAAGTTGCCCTGGTTATGTTAATTGTGAAATGACAATCTAAATATTGGAAATAATAATTCAGTTGAAAACTTAATTATCAGAAAAAGTTAATTACCAAAAGTAAACTCCTGAACATCATCTCTCTCTTAAAACCTGCAACTCTTCTTGTATATCCACTCTCAAATTAAAAATGTCATCAGCAGTCTTAGTGGCTCAAGCCTATAATCTCAACACTGTGGGAGGCCCAGGAAGGAAGATCACTTAAGCCCAGAAGTTTGAGATCAGCATGGTCAATGCAATGAGATTCCATCTCTACAAAAAATTTAAAAAATTAGCTGGGTATAGTGGCACATGCCTGTAGTCCTAGCTATTCTGGAGGCTGAGGTGGGAGGATTGCTTGAGCCCAGAAGTTCAAGGCTGAAGTGAGCCATAATCCCACCACTGCACTCCAGCCTAGGTGACAGAGTAAGACTGTCTCTAAAAAAATACAATGTGTTGTTGGAAATAAAAGCTTGGAGTTGCAAAGAGAATGAACACTCAAACAAAGGATTTCTCAGCAAGGCAAATTTACTTCTGCAGAAGGGCGCTGCACACTGGCCTAATCACCATGTGAGCACCCTGAACAAAGGCATGTGAGTACCCTGAACAAAGGAGAGCAGAGGTTTTTATTCCTAATGCAATTTGTTCCTACTGCTGAGTCCTGTCTTCATTGGCTGAAGCTGGACTGCACAATCTAAATTAAACCAAATTGGCTAAATTGAATAGCACAGGTGTGTGAGTTACACTGGTGGGAAGGGTAGTTTTGATAGGAAGTGCCATTACAGCAAGAGGGGTAATTGTGGGCTGTATAGATAAGTACTTGTGGGAAAGTTGTTCACTGAGACCAGGGGAGGGAGACACAGAGAATAAGGAAGTCTGTCCTTGAAAGCAGGGAACAAAGAAACTTAAACAATCTAAACCTTTGAAGAAGAACTTACTATATTTAACATATGTCATCCACTCAGGCACTCCAGGCTGAAATGTGTTATTCTAAATTATTTTTTATTTCAACCATTTGCTCCAAAGCAGTAATGAAAGCCAGCCTATGTAAAATCCCAAGCATTTCTAGATTATATTTGTCTTTCTCATTTTTCCTATCACCACAGCCTCAATTTAAATTCCCCTTATGTCTTGTGAAGATTATTAAAAATTTTTTCACCTAATTTCCTTAACTTCACTATAAATTCCCTCTCACATTAAATTTATTTCATTCTGTCTTAGTTGATTTTGTGCTGCTTTAACAGGATACCTGAGACTAGGTAATTTATAACAGAAATGTATCAGCTGACAGCTCTGGAGCCTGGGAAGTCCTACATCAAGTGGCAGGCATCTTGTGAGGTTTTCTTGCTGTATCATCTCATGATGGAAGGTGGAAAGGCAAAGAGAGGGCCAAACTTGCCTTTTTATAATGACACCAACCCTATCCATGAGGATGGGTGGTACCCTCATGACCTAATCATCATTCGAGGCTCCCACCTTGTAATACTGTTATGATAGCAATTAAATTTTAACATATATTTTAGATGGGACAAACATTCAAACCATAGCACTCTGCCCTGGCTCCCAAAAACTAATGATCTTTTTAGATTAAAAAAATACATTCATTCCATTTCTATAGCTCCAAGTGTTCCGATATCAACTCAAAATTTCAACATCCAGAGTCTCATCTAAATTAGATATGGGGAGACCTAAGAGTTGATTCATCCTGAGACAAATTTCTTTTCAGCTGTGAGTTTGTGAAATTAATCAAGTTATGTGCTTCTAAAACACAGTGGTAGAACAGGCATAAATAGACATTTCCATTCCAAACAGGAGAAATAAGAAAGAAGAAAGGAAAAACAGGTCCCTAGCAAGTGAAAAACCCAACAAAGTAAACAATACTAAACCCTAAATATTGACTATATCCTGCTTTAGAGACACACTGCGGTGGGACTGGTTTTCCTAAAGACCCAGGCAGTGCTGCCCCTATGGATAGCAGATACGAGCTCACACAGCAGCTCCTGCAGGTAAGACTCTTACATCTGCATCTCTTCCGGGTGGTTGTTGCATGATGGTAGCTCTACAGTTCCAGGTCCTAGAGGTGGCCTTGCTCCCATGGCTGCAATAGGTGCAGCCCTAGTGGGGATTCCATAGCAGCTCTGCCCCTGACACAAATCTCTGCCTGAACCTCCGTAGTACCCACAGCATCCTTTGAAATCTAGGTAGAGAAAGTCATGCTTCCACAATGTTTGCATTTTCTCTTTTTTTGCACCTGGAGGATTAGTACCCTGTGCAAGCTGCCAGAGTTTATAGCTCGAACTTTCTAGAGCAGCAGTTATAGCCACACCTGAGTCTGCTGGAGTCATATCCTGGGCAGCTGAAAAATGTTGCATCAGAACACTCAGAATGAAGGGAACAAACACTTGAGGCAGCCCTGTGTAGCCCCCATGGTCCTGAGGGCACTCCAGGCTTCTCTTTTGATATATTTCCTTTCCTCAGGCCTTGGCACTCTGGGTCTGTGGTGGGAGGGGTGACACAAATAGTCTCGAGCGTACCTTTGCAGTCATTCTGCCATTGCTTTGATGCATATTCTCTGGCTTTGTTTTTTTAATATTAATATTCTTATCAAATGGTCTCTTCACCACACGCATTTTCCTGTCCTGAAAATGCATTTCATTCTCCACCAAATGGCCAGTTTGAGAATTCTCTAAATCCCGAAATTCTGATACCATTTTAATTATCAAGTATGATTTTCAATCATTCCTCCCTTTTCACATTTTACTGTGTGATGTTAAAAGAAGCCACACAGCACCTTGAATGCTTTGCTGCTGAGACATGTCTTCTGCGAGGCATCCTAGCTCATCGCTCTTAAATTCCGCCTGTCATAAAGGCTGTGGGCACAGACACTATTCAGCAAGGTTCTTTCTCACCTTACATCAAGGGTGGCTTTTTCTCTAGTTTACAATATCTAATTCATCTCTTCCATCTGAAACATCAGAGTGGCCTTTACTGTCCATATCTCTAACAACATTCTAATTACGACAACTTAGATAATCTCTAAGAAGTACCAGATTTTCCCTACAATGGAACGTTTTCTTCTGAGCCCTCACTAGGTTTGTCCTTAATGCTCCTTTAATAGCAATTCAGGTTTTTGTAGCTTGTTCTTCCAGCCTCGACCAACTTCCTGTTCCAAAACCACTTCCAAGTATTCGGGTATTTCTTACAGTGACATCTGCTGTCCAGTATTCATTTTCTCTCTCAATCCATTTCATGATGCTGTAACAGAACACTGCAGACTGGGCAATTCATAACAAACAGGAATGTATTGGCTCACAGTTCTGGAGGCTCGAAAGTACAAGATCAAGATTCAGGCATCTAGCCGGGGTCTTCTTGTGGTGACATCCTATGGAAGAAGGTGGAAGGACAAAGAGAGGGCCAAATTTGTTCTTTATAATGGCAGCAGTCCGACCTTGAAGGACAGAACTCTCATGGTTTAATCACAGTTTAAGTATCTAATTTCCTAATAATGTTACAATGGCAAATAAATTTTGACATGGCTTTTGAGGTGACAAACAGTCAAACAATAGCCTAAACTATAATTAGAAGTATTTTTCTAATACGCTCTGACCATACTGATATGGGAGGCGGGCAGAGAAATGCTGGCAGGAGAAGGGTGGGTCCCTGATGGGAGCTCTACCCTGGATCTCTGCCCGGCGATGTAGGTGAGGACAGGCACTCCTGCTTCGGCCCCCAAATGTTGCATTCCCCAAACCACTCTGGTCTGCCATGCTCCTGTCCTGTGCCTATAAAAACCCTGAGACCCTAGCAGGCAGAGACACAAGAAACTTGACGTCAAGAAGAATACCTCAAAGGAAGAAGACACAAGTGGCTGGATGTTGAGGGGAGCATGCTGGTGTAAGAGCACACTGATAGAGCTGGCAGGCAGATGGCCATCAACCTGGGGAATAGCACAGAGTTTGGCTGGACAGTTGGAGGAGAGTCCAGACCACTGAGCGGCAGGACTTCTTGGGAAGATCATCTCCCTTCTGGCTCCCCCATCTGCTGAGAGCTACTTCCACTCAGTAAAACTTGCACTCATTTTCCAAGCCCATGTGTGATCTGATTCTTCCTGTATAACAAGGCAAGAAACCCCAGGGTACAGAAATCTCTCTTCCTTGCGATAAGAAAGGGAGTCTAATTGAGCTAACACAAGCCATCTATGGATGGCTAAACTAAAGAGCACCCTGTAACACATGCCTACTGAGGCTTCAGGAGCTGTAAACATTCACCCCTAGACACTGCCATGGGGTCAGAGCCCCACAGCCTGCCCGTCCACATGCTCCTCATAGGGGTTTGAGCAGCAGGGCATCAAAGAAATGAGCCACACCCCCACCACACCCCCTGCAAGGGAGGCAAGGGAACCTTTCCAGTGTCACTACAACTTTATTACCTGACACCTTCAAATGGATCTCTGTGGAGTAGAGAACATCAAGAGAGCCAATGATTGCGATAGGGTTTTCCATGGCCCTCTTCTATCTGTTCCCAACTATGGCCACTCCCTGGCAGTCACCAAATAATCTAGAAGATGTCTGCACACACCATCCCTGTGTTCACATGGTTGCTTTAACTGCCCCCACATTAACTCTTCTAGAAAAGTCCCATCTCTTGCTTCATAGTTAACTGGGATGCTATTTCCTCTTCTATGCATTATCTCTGCTCTCATCCCCTCATCTCTTCCAGCGGTCATCCTCCCTCCTGAAGCATGCTATTATTTATGCACCCCAATTTCTCACTCTCCCTAAAGCCTTTGCAATTGTTACTGCCTCTTTGATTTTCAGGCTAGGTGTCATTTCTTTAAGGACGATAACCCTTATGGTGTGCCTCACTTCTCCTTTTGGCACTTATAAAAATTTCAATTATGTGTTTTTGAGTGGATTAAAAAAATCTTCTCAGTGCTTTCTAATAGATTAAAATCTCCCTAAGAGTATTGAACATGCTTATTTCATTCACTGTTATAAAGTCAATGTTGAGAAATTCATGTGTGTGTTAAGATAGCATGTTTAGACAATCTAAACTGTGCTTCCAAATTTTCTCTGTTTTAGTGTATATTTGCTCACTCATTCCTTTCTCTCTTCCTCTAGACTAATTTACTTGCTTCAGGGTAGCTTGGGATTATTGCAGTCAGAATGCAAAAAGAAATGAGGGTTTAGTCAATCTTTAACACACACATTAAGTTTTTTTTTTTTTCCTTCGGGTCTGTGTCATCATCGACAACAATAATCCTTAAAGTCAGGCTTTTTTTTTTAAGGCAGGAAAGTAGTATGTTTTAATAAAATCTTTTAGCTTTCATCAAGAAAAAGGTCTGCAAGACAGAATTGTAAAATTTTACTATAAGCCATAACATAAAAAGAATATAGAAAATGGTATAGGGCTGCTTCAGGCACATAGAAAGAATTGCAAAATCTTCCTCTTTCTGCTCAGGATAAGTGACAAGGACATGAGAGAGGAAGAAAAAAGGGGAGATACACAACGGTGTCTTACTCTAGCCCAGCAGTAAGTAAAAACTGAAAGGTATAGGTGTGCTAGAAACTGCTATATTTGCAAGAAGAAACAAGGCAATCAGAATTGGTAACCAGATTCCCCAGGAATAGGTCACACTACTTGAAAAATATAGCCCAGAAGAAATAAAAGAGAGTCAGAGAACAGGTGATTTGAAACAGTAGCCTGGAGCAGCAGGTATAATTCAACCAAATCTGAGATCTGGAAGTTCCCACATATCATTATCAGGACACTTGGAGGTACAGACAACACTGAAAGGGAAGGTTCTTCGTCCACTCTAGACAGTGAAATTTTAGGCTTTAGCCATATCCGCAAATGCGAACAGGCAGCTACTGAACCTCAGCAGTCACCAGGTCAAGAAATGGATTCAATTGACCACTCAAAGTCAAAGCCAGAAAGATAGCAGGTCATGAGGCTCCATCATTTTCTTGTAGGAAAACAAATCATGTGAGCTCCTATTTCTCATTTGCCAGTGTATCAGATCACCTTCTGGAAAAGAAACAGGGAAATATAAGACATATTAAACATATGAACATTTATCAGAAAGGACCTAAGTCACTTATATTCATTGTCTAAGGTTGCCATAACAGAATCATATAGACTGTGTAGCTTAGACAACATAAATGTATTGCCTCACAGTTCTGGAGGTTGGAAGTCCAAGGTCGAGGTGGTGGCAGGGTTGGCTTCTGAGTAAGGGCTTCCTCCCTGACTTGCGGGTGGCCACCTGCAGATGTGTCCTCCAAGTGTGAGGCACTGTGTCCTCACTTGGCCTTTCTCTGTTTATGTACCCTGATGTCTGTTTTTTTTTTCTTTTTCTGATAAGGACACTTGTCCTATTGGATGAGGGCCAATCCCTTATCAACTCATTTAAACTTAATTAAATCTTTAAAGTCCCAATTTCCAAAAACAGTCAAGTTGTGGGTTAGGACTTCAACCTGTGAATTTTGAGAGGGACACAATTTAGTTCATAACTATCATAAAAGGATGTAATTTGAACTAAAGGAACTGAAGAAATCATCACATAGTAGTTACTCATGGGAAATATTACTTAGAGAACATAGAATGTATCACATTTTGCAATATTCAAATGAAAATGGATGCTAGTATTGCAACCAGGGAAAAGTTGTGTGGCTTATCAATTAATAATTAATCCACAAGTGCAAATATATATATATATATATATATATATATATGTGTGTGTGTGTGTGTGTGTGTGTGTGAATAAAGGAATATAAAAAATGATTATAGCATCAGTGGCAGTGAGGGGAATGTGCAGCCTGGAGAAAAGGGCAGCAAGCCTGTAAACAACCAGAGAAATATTAGGTCAAAGAAGTAGGTGTATATTGGATTGACCCGAAAGTCAAAACTAGAGTCGTAGTGTGGAATTTATACAAAAGCAAATTTTCATTTAGACTAAGAAAAACTGCAAACAATTAGAGCCGACCACCGCTGGAAAGGATCGGCTGCCAAGAGTGAGACCTCTGTCACCGAAGGTGTTCTTCCAAAGACGGAATGGATCAGGCTGGGCAACACAGTGAAACCCTGTCTCTGTGGGAAAAAAAAAATCTAAAAATTAACCAAAAGTGGTGGTGCACACCTGTGGTCCCAGCTTCTCGGGAGGCTGAAGTAGGAGGATCGCTTCAGTCTGGGAATTTGAGGCTGCAGTGAGCAGTCATCACGCCACTACACTCCAGCCTGGGCAACAGAGAAAGACCCTATCTGAAAATTAATTAAAAATTTTAAAGACTTTACTGGGCACAGTGGCTCACACCTATAATCCCAGGACTTTGGGAGGTTGAGGCCAGCAGATTGCTTGAGCCCAGGAGTTCAAGACCAGCCTGGGAAACATAATGAAATCCCTTCTCTACAAAAAATACAAAAATTAGCTGGGCATTGTGGTGCATACCTGTAGTCCCAGCTACTCAGGAGGCTGAGGTGAAAGGATCACTTGAGCCCAGGAGGCAGAGGTCGCAATTAGCTGAGATTGTGTCACTGCACTCCAGCCTGAGTGGCAGAGCAAAACTCTGTCTCAAAAAAGGAAAGGGCCGGGTGCGGTGGCTCACACCTATAATCCCAGCATTTTGGGAGGCCGAGGCAGGTGGAACACGAGTCAGGACCCCAAAGAGCTATGAATCTCCCATCAATGTCTGAAAGCTCCAGGCCAACAGAGACCACGTCTGCCCTTTGTTATATCCCCAATACCAAGCACCGTGCCTGGCACATTGTAGGTGCTCAAAAAATGTTGTTGAGGACCATGGACTATGCAGCCATAAAAAGGAATGAAATCGGCCGGGCGTGGTGGCTCACGCCTATAATCCCAGCACTTTGGGAGGCCGAGGCGGATGGATCACGAGGTCAAGAGATTGAGACCATCCTGATCAACAAGGTGAAACCCCGTCTCTACTAAAAATACAAAAAATTAGCTGGGCATGGTGATGCGTGCCTGTAATCCCAGCTACTTGGGAGGCTGAGGCAGGAGAATTGCTTGAACCCAGAAGGCGGAGGTTGCGGTGAGCCAAGATCGTGCCATTGCACTCCAGTCTGGGTGACAACAGCGAAACTCCATCTCAAAAAAGAGGAATGAGATCATATCCTTTGCAGCAACATGGATGAAGCCGGAGGACACTATCCTAAGCAAATTAATACAGGAACAGAAAACCAAATACCACATGTTCTCACTTATAAATAGGTGCTAAACATCTAAGTTCACATGGAAACAAAGAAGGGAACCGGGACCTAGTAAGGGTAGAAAGTGGAGAGAAGATTGAAAAACTACCTGCCAGGTACTACGCTTACTACTTGGGTGGTGAGATAATCTGTACACCATATCCCTATGACATGAAATCCGCCCATGTAACAAGCCCACATACGTACTCATTGAACCTAAAATGAAAGGTGAAGGGAAAAAAAAGATGTTGAGGAATACTCCTCAGCAATCAAAAGAAACTAACAAGCCATTCTCAAAGGATCGTCTGCCACATGATCGTATCTATAGGACATTCTTGAAAAGACAGAGCCATGAAACAGAGTCTACCAGTGTTTGCCTGGGGTGAGGAGTGGGGGGCGGAGTGTAATTATAGAAAGCATGATGGAGCTTTGGGGATGAGGCAACTGTTTTGTATTCTGATACTGGTGGTGGTTTCATCAATCTATACCTGTCTTAAAATTCATAGATCTGCACACCAGGCTGGGCACGGTAGCTTATGCCTGTAATCCCAACACTTTGGGAGGCTGAGACACAAGAACTGTCCAGGAGTTCAGGACCAGCCTGGGCAACATAGAGAGACCTCCCCCCCCAATCACCACAAAAGTAAAAATTAAAAAATTAGCCAGGTGTGACTGTGCACACCTGTGGTCCCAGATACTCGGGAGGCTGACGTGGTAGGAACTTCTGAGCCAATTGTGTTGAGGCTGGAGTGAGTCGTGATCACACCACTGCACTCCAGCCTGGGTGACATAGTGAGATATTGTACTCAAAAAAAAAAAAAAAAAAAAAAACCCACAAAATCTGCACACCACAAAAGGTCACTCTTATTGTATGATCATTCAAAAATGAAATAAATATATTTGAAACTAATAGTCATTATTGAAAACAGACATTTCAGAATCATATTAATTGAATATCTACTCTGGGCCAAGCCAGAGCCAGACACTAAGGATTCAAAGATGAAGGAGACAAAGTCCCCACCCTTAATCCTGCAGAGGCAGGAGGATCCCTGTAGCCCAGGAGTTCAAGACCAGCCTGGGCAACATAGTGAGACCCCATCATTATTTCTAAAAAAAATCAAAATAATTCTAAAAAAAAAAATCCAAGTTGAAACTATGTTCCTGTCACCAAGCCAGATTTTCCCACTACATTGGGTTATATGAGGTCCTGCCCAAATGCAAAGAGAGAAAAAAAATTACCATTTCAAGACCCTTCTGGTCTGAAGAGACTTAAGTTTCTATCTAGGACGTCAAATTGTTGTGTGCCCTTCAACATATCACCGCTTTCCCTTTGAGTTACAATGTTTTGACTGTAAATAAATACGGAAATATGTCTAATTCTCCAATTTATTTTTTATTTTTTTTAGAGACAGAGTCTTCCTCTATTGCCCAGGCTGGAGTGCAGTGAAATGATCTCAGCTTGCTGCAGCCTTGACTTCCTGGGCTCAAGAAATCCTGCTACCTCAACCTCATGGCTAGCTATGACTGCAGGCATGCATTACTACACCCAACTAACTTTTGTTGTTGTTATAGATACTGGATCTTGCTATGTGGCTTAAACTGGCCTCAAACTCCTGGCCTCAAGTCATCCTCTGGCCCTGGCATCCCAAAGTTCTGGTAATCACAGTCACAAGTCATTGTTCCCAGCTGTCTCCAATTTCTTGAAATCACGGCTTACTGAATTATTTTTAATGTACAAGTGCAACCTTCTAATAACGTTTCGACATCAATATTATTGCATTTATTAAAAAGGAAGCATAGCTAATTATGGATGAGAATGTATAAATATAAATCCCAAATTTGCAGAGTGATACTAAAGAGATTTATTAACCACTCTAAGCTCCAGTTTCCTTGGTGTATTAGTCTGTTTTCATGCTGCTAATAAAGATATACCTGAGACTGGGTAATTTACACAAGACAAAGGGTTTGATGGACTTACAGTTTTACACGTGGCTAGGGACGCCTCACAATCATGGAGAGAGGCAAGGAGGAACAAGTCACGTCTTGCATGGATGGCAGCAGACAAAAAGAGAGCGCTTGTCCAGGGAAATTCCCTTTTTTTTTTTTTTTTTTTGAGACAGAGTTTCGCTCTTGTTACCCAGGCTGGAGTGCAATGGCGCAATTCTCGGCTCACCGCAACCTCCGCCTCCTGGGTTCAGGCAATTCTCCCGCCTCAGCTTCCCAAGTAGCTGGGA
>CAUYOR010193399.1:0-10112 GCA_963573925.1 Callimico goeldii
AAAATTAGCTGGGCATGGTGGCACGTGCCTGTAATCCCAGCTACTCAGGAGGCTGAGGCAGGAGAATTGCCTGAACCCAGGAGGCAGAGGTTGCGGTGAGCCGAGATCGTGCCATTGCACTCCAGCCTGGGTAACAAGAGCGAAATTCCATCTCAAAAAAAAAAAAAAAAAAAAAAAAGAATAATTTTAAGGCCAGATGCAGTGGCTCATACCTGTAACCCCAGCACTTTGGGAGGCTGAGATGGGTGGATTGCTTGAGGTCAGGAGTTCGAGACTAGCCTGGCCAACATGGCAAAACCCCGTCTTGACAAAAATGCAAAAATTGGAGCGTCGCGCAGTCGGGAGGTCTGGGAAAGTTTCTTTGGAGGTCCGGCCCTGAGCGGCCATGTCCCACGGCCCCAAGCAGTCCGGGGCGGCAAGGCTCTGGGCCAGCATGGTGGCTTCGTGGTGGCTGTCAAGCGAGACCGCGGCGAGGGTCCACGCGCCGCCGAGAAGGGGGTCCCACAAGGAGGAGCCGGTGAAGAAACGCGGCTGGCCCAAGGGTAAGAAGTGGAAGAATATTCTGCCGAATGGGCCCAAGGCACGGGTCACCGGCCACGTGCGCTTCCTGAACGAACGGCGTGAGCAGATCCGCACGCGCCACCCGGACCTGCGCTTTCCCGAGATCACCAAGATGCTGGGCGCCGAGTGGAGCAAGCTGCAGCCAACAGAGAAGCAGCGGTACCTGGATGAGGCGGAGAGAGAGAAGCAGCAGTACATGAAGGAGCTGCGGGCATACCAGCAGTCGGAAGCCTACAAGATGTGCACGGAGAAGATGCAGAAGAAGATCAAGAAAGAAGACTCGGGCCTGGGGCTCACGAATACCCTCCTGAACGGACACAAGGGTGGGGACTGCGACGGCTTTTCCACCTTCGATGTTCCTATCTTCACTGAAGAGTTCTTGGACCAAAACAAAGCCCGCGAGGCTAAGCTGCGGCGCTTGCGGAAGATGAACGTGGACTTCGAGGAGCAGAACCCGGTGCTGAAGAGACACACGCAGAGCATGAGCAGCGCGCGGGAGCGTCTGTAGCAGGAGCTGGCGCTGGAGGAGCGGCGGACGCTGGCGTTGCAGCAGCAGCTCCAGGCTGTGCGCCAGGCGCTCACCGCCAGCTTCGCCTCGCTGCCCGTGCCAGGCACGGGCGAGACGCCCACGCTAGGCACCCTGGACTTCTACATGGCCCGGCTGCACGGTGCCATAGAGCGCGACCCCGCACAGCACGAGAAGCTCATCATCCGCATCAAGGAAATCCTGGCCCAGGTCGCCAGCGAGCACCTGTACGGAGTGGGCGGGCCCATGATGCAGAGGAGAAGCTGTGGGCGCGGCCCTGCCCCACCCTGCCCCGTGGACGAGAGGCTGAAGGTCCACCCTTTGGGGCCTGGTCCCATCCTGCACCTTGGGGGCTCCAGTCCCCCTAAAATTAAATTTCTGTGGCATCCCTTTAGCTTTCAATCACCCCAGCCCCCTGAACCCAGAAGAAACACTCGCTGAGACCGCACAACCGCGGTTACCCCTCATCGGAGGACAGCCATGCACCGCGCGGCTCTCCCCGTTATCCCCGGGACCAGGACAGACAACCACCCCCAGCACACGGCAGGACCCCCAGATTACCCCTGCCCCCAGATGGGGGGGTGGTCTTGCCCATCCTGCCCTCCTCCGGCCGGGGGACCCTCCTGGGTGTGGCCCCTTCCCACTGCTGGATCCGGAGTTTTTAAATAAATAGAAATGGAATTCCTGTTTTCAAAAAAAAAAACCAAAAATTAGGCAGGTGTGGTAGCACACGCCTGTAATCCCAGCTATTCGGGAGGCTGAGGCAGGAGAATCTCTTGTACACGGGTAACAGAGGTTCTATCACTATCCCTAAATTATAGAAAATTAGGGAGCCAGAAATTAGTGGAGCCAAGATTGCACCACTGCACCCTGGCCTGGGCAACACAGCAAGATCCTGTCCCAAAATAACTTTTTTTTAGTAGAAAATGGATCATGTTTAGCTTTAAAACTCTGCAATGTTTTGGATTCCCATGCTCACCTGTCTTCTGTTTCATTCCCATTCTTGGCCCTAGAGTTAAGCCCTATCTTAATGTGGTATTTATCACGCTGCTGCGTGTCTTCCCACTTCTACTATATACATCTGCTCAGGTGGCCATCACAAAATACCACAGAGTAGGAAGCTGAAACAACAGCTCTGGAGGCTAGAAGCTGAAGATCAAGAGGCCAGGAAGGTGATTTGGGGTAAGGCCTCTCTTCCTGCCTTTTAGAGAGCTGTCTTCCTGCTATGTTTTCACAAGGCCTTTCCTCTTTGTGCATTTAGGAAAAAAGAGAGCACTCTGGTAGCTCTTCCTGTTTTTATAAGGACCCCAGTCCTATGAGCTTAGGGATTCACCTTACGACCTCATTTAGACTTAATTACCTCTATATAGGCCTTATCTCCAATACACTTACTTAGGGGGTTTGGGCCTCAATATATGAATTTGGCAGAGAACACAATTCAGCCATAAGATAATGCATCCCTAAATTATAGAAAGGCAGGAGCTGGACGCTGTGGCTCACACCTGTAATCCCAGCACTTTGGGAGGCTGAGGCGGGCAGATCACCTGTGGTTGGGAGTCTGAGACCAGCCTGACCAACATGGAGAAACCCCATCTCTACTAAAAATACAAAATTAGCCGGGTATGGTGCATGCCTGTAATCCCAGCTACTGGAGAGGCGGTGGCAGGAGAATCACTTGAACCTGGGAGGTGGAGGCTGCAGTGAGCTGAGATCGTGCCGTTGCACTCCAGCCTGGGGGACAGAGTGAAACTCCATCTAAAAAAATAATTTAAAAGAAAAGAAGCATTATTCACTGGCTAAGACTTTTCAATTTGAATCATGTAAAGTGATGGCAACATAGCAGAGAATTTGGGCTGCCTCTCACGACCGGATAATATCAGGTCTCTGATAATTTCAGTGTCACAGCTGTTCAGCTTCACTTCATACTTGCTTTGACTAAGTCACTCAGGGGAACTGTCCTCAATTTTTCAGCCCTTTTTGGCCTTGCCATAAATTGTTGTTAGTCCGTTCTGCACTGCTATAAAGGAATACGTTAACACTGGGTAATTTATAAAGAAAAGAGGTTTATTTGGCTCACGGTTCTGCAGGCTGTATGAACAAGGTATCAACATCTGCTTGGCCTCTGGGGAGGCCTCAGGAAGCTTTCACTCATGGTGGAAGGTGAAGGGGGAGCAGGCATGTCACACGGAGAGAACAGGAACAAGAGAAAGGAGAGGAGGTGCCAGTTTCCTTTTAATAACCAGCAATCTCATGAACTAGTAAAGTGAGAATTCACTCATTACCACGGGGAGGGCACTGAGTCATTCATGAGGAATTTGTCCCTGTGACCCAAATGCCTCCCAGCAGGCCCTACCTCCAACACTGGAGATCCACATAAAATTGGGGGGAAATAAATATCCAAACTGTGTGATTGGTCTGGAGGAATGAGATCAATTACACCAATGAGCTATGCATTTCTCTTAGTAGCCTATGCTCATTGCTAATGTACGCGGTCATTTTGACAGCTGTGGTTTCTCCTTCATATTAATTTGGGATTCTTCATAGGGTCTCGAGAGACATGATAATAATGTTCAAATGTCTCCAAGGCAAATTTACTTTTATTTCATTGGCTTGAAATATACCACAAAGAATGAGGTTTTTCCAGTCCCACCCACAAGACAGTCCTCTGAAAGTGGATGAAACTTGACCAGCCACCCGCCCCGGACCCTGACCCAGACCTTGGGGTAGTTCATCAGTCGAGCACAGCCCCCAGGCCAAGCACAGACTCACCCATCTCCTTTCCTCAGGTGTGATGGGTTGGCTTTCAAACTAGTGCTTCTCAAATGACTAGAGGTTATTAAGTTGTTGCCCAAGTGGAAAAGATGCAGAGGCTGGAATTTTCCTGTGGGGTAGAAGAGCAGGCTAATTAGGAAGCAATATTCCAGGGAACGCAAGATGCAGCTGTGATGCTGCTCCATCCCTGGACCTGAGAGACAAAGAAAGTTCTTAAAGGGCTGCAGATGCCGTCCTCTGAAAGTCTTCTCCAGATCGCTGGCCTACTTTGGAAACACGCAGGGCATCGGGTGTCACGGGGCTGCCCATCAGTCTGACCCACCTGACAGACTCTGTGAATTTCAAGAGCAGGCTGGTAGCTCGCCATTCCTGGGAGGATTCTGACATCTGTCAAGCCCAGAATGCCTCTCCCAGCGTGCTCAGACCTGTTGAACTGAGGCCAGGAGAGCAGAGGAGAGAACGGAAGTGCGGTCAGTGCTACCAGCTGGGGAAAGACAGAAAGTGGGGCTCCTCCACCATCTAGGTTGTGCTGAGTGACATGCCTCCCTGGCTCCAGATTTCTCTAAAGCCAGAGGGAAAGCAAAGCAGGCAAGTCCTCCCATCTGTTTCCTCTGAAACAGCAGAGCGAATGCTCCCTACCGAGAGGGTCCGAATCTCCCCAGTGAATTGCACTAGGAGCCGGCAGCTCCTTTTTGAACACAAGTCCCAAGAGGCAGTTGTGATAAAGCCTCTCTTTTGGTGTCTGCTGTTTATAAATGAAACCATGCAAATTGGTTTATGTCAAGTGTGTCATATCTTGCGGGCAAGACGTTTTGTTTATTCCCTAAGGACTTGCTGGTTGGAGGGAGCATCAGAGATGAGCTTTCCGTCTTTGTCTTGGCAAGTGTGACAATAAAGGAAGTCAGTCACCTCCCCAAAGGTCACGTGAATCAGAATTCAGGAGAAAGTTGGGGGAAACAAGCCCAGATTCCAAGAAGACATATTTATTTGCTTATTTTTCCATTTGAGAAAGCCTTACTGAAAGCTACTGAATAAAGAGCACAATTTCCAGCTATTTCTTTCTTTCCTTTTTTTTCTGGCTCCTGCAACAGCAATTCCAGTATAGGTTGATAGTGGGTTCTAATTATTCCTAACAGCACAGAAGGGAGAGTCACAATCTCTGGTGATTGTGAGGAATTAGCTTAACACTCCCAGGGGACTGGCCACCTGCGATCGCCGTTTAGTGGCTGATGAGGGGTGCCTGCTGTTGAGGTGACCCAGCCATGACCAGGAAGAGAGTGGCTGCAGGCGCCACAGGTCTCTTTTTCCCTCTTCCTAAAGCAGAATAACATCCCAGTAATTGTTTTTCTAACAAGCCCTGCTGTTCTCCCTGGAAAAGACCTAGATTGGCCAAGAAAGGATCCTCTCAGCTCCTGGTGGAGAGTTGCACAAGCCAGCGTGTCTCGACTCTCTCCAAGGAAAATTAAAGCATATTTTTTCTTTCTTAGCTCAAAATCAGATTTCAGGGGTCCTTGAGTGGCTTCTTAGTGGGGTCTGATTTTCTTCCCCAGTTCTGAACCAGGAAGAAGCTATTTCTCCAAGGACTAAGCAAAGATAATGGCTTTGGAGAGAAGTTAGACTCAAAGTCTGTCCAGGCAGTGGGTGGGTGAAATGTCACCTGCTGGGAGGGGAGGAGGGGTCGCTGTGACCATAGCGGTCATTAGACTTGGGACATGAGTTGTCTCTCAAAGCACAGTAGTAAATGACCGTAATCTCTGCCCTGATACGTTGGGTGTAAACAGAAGCACAGCTGGGGATTGAGCATGGCCAGGTCCACTGGAGCTTGGAAGCTCTCATATCTAGAATGAGCCACTAAGACGAAACTCACTGATGACCATCTCCCCATTTACCTCATTTGCATTCCATTTCTCTCATTCAGTATTAGTTGATGATTTCTGCTCTTAAGTGATGAGAAAGTCAGCAGACTAGTCAAAAAAGAATCTTTATATAAAGTGTACATATTAATATAAATTAGCATGCAACTCACGGATCAAATGAAGTATATATTATTAATATGTTATCTTAGTGTATAAAGGAAAACTGCCATATTTACCAGAGTTTTCTTTTACCGAACTTGTCTGTAAATATATAATCTGTATAAAAGAGTCTAATTTACCATTATTTATGCAATAGAAAAAAATAAAAGTTTTTTTTTCTTTTGATGAGAGATTCCATTCATTACATGTGGTTTGATTTGCAAATGGGTCAGGAGACTCATTCCCGGGACCCCAAAGGTCAACCAGGTCTGTTCAATGACAGCCTGTCCTTGCCAAGATGCCACAGGTGAGAAAGCTACCACGGATCTCGCTGTCTGCCGGGATGCTAGAGTGATGGCGGGCGCTAGGGGAAGTGGACTCCGGAACATACGGTGAGAAATGAAATGTCTCCTGGCTGGGGAGCAGATGTTATACTTTTAAAAACTTTGCAGACACCCTAGCTAATGGTGTCATCCTTCTGGGATTCTGTTTGCCAAATTCTTCTCAACATGACATTAAGACACAGCCTTTGCTTAAGCTTTCGGAATTTTTAATGTTAATAAGAGCTTCTCTGGAATAGAAAAAGATACCTATTTCCTTAAATAAGTATCTTTATAAATAAAACTTAAGGAAATAAACGCAGGGTATGGAAAAGTTAAGTGACTTGGTTAGGGGCACTAGCTGAGATCATGCCCAGAATTTCATTTTTCTTTTTTTTTTTTTTTTCTTGAGACAGACTCTTACTTTGTTGCCCAGGCCAGAGTGCAGTGGCTTGATCTCAGCTCATTGCAACCTCTGCCTCCCAGATTCAAGAGATTCTCCTGCCTCAGCCTCCTGAGTAGCTGGGACTACAGGCACCCACCACCTTGCCTGGCTTTTTTTTTTTTTTTGTATTTTTAGTAGAGATGGGGTTTAACCATACTGGCCAGGCTGGTCTTGAACTCCTGTCCTTGTGATTTGCCCGCCTCGGCCGCCCAAAATTATCCCTCACACTGGGGGGGACACTGCACATAGCCTATTTATTTACTCCCTCCCTCCCTGCCTCTCTCCTTCCTTCCTTTCTCTTCTTTCTCTTTCTTTTCTCAAGACAGGGTCTCCCTCTGCCACCCAGACTGGAGTACAGCGGTGCAATCATAGCTCACCTGGGCTCAAGCAAGCCTCCCACCTGCGTAGGATTGTAATTAGCCATGCATAATGGTGCCCACCTGGGTAGCTGGGACTACAGGTGGGCACCGTTATACACGGCTAATTTAAAAAGTTTTTTACAGATGGGGTGTCAGTATGTTGCCCAGGCTGGTCTTGAACTCCTGGGCTCAAGCGATCCTCCTGCCTCAGCCTTCTGAGTAGCTGAGGCTGCAGGCTCATCCCACTGCATCCAGTTAATTTTAATTTGTACTTTTTTGGCAGAGACAAGGTCTCACTGTGTTGCCCAGACTGGTGTCAAACTCCTGGGCTGCAGTGATCCTCCCACCTCAGCCTCCCAAGTAGCTGAGACTGGGTTTACTGCCCAAATTTGGACCAAAACTTGGCCTCCTGTTTCCAAGAACCATGAAGCATCACATATTTTCTTCACTTCTCAAAAATGTTATCCCACATTTTCCCAGATGTCTTGTTTTTAGGGAAAAAAAAAACCAGTTTCCAGTTTTTTGGGTTGCATCTCCCAGTGTCCTCTGGGGTACTCTGTTTTAAATACTGCATTTTATATACCTTCTCGGGGGTAGCTTATGAGGTGAATTCACCAAGCATCTGTTATTGTTTTAAAAATCCTAAAAACAGAGTGTTTCAGGCATAAAGCACACTTTTCTTTATGCTTTTCACTCCATCAAAGGGGGCATCTGGAAAATTCCAGTGACATAATGGTTAGAGGTTATCCTCTCCCCTCTGCCATCTTTCATTTTTGTTGCTATAATCTAGCACCTAGTTATGAATATTCTTCTTTCCGGGCAACTCACCCAGGAGTTTCCTGTGTAACAAACCGCACAGCAGAGGACTGACCACAGAACTCGGTGTGTCGAATCCTGACCTGACACACTGAGATGAGGACAAGGAACCCCCCGAAGACTCATCGTCCAGTGTGGCCCCCAAACTGGATAAGTGTCCAAGGTAAAACAAAATTCTCTCTTAAGATGCGAACCTCCCTTTGAATCCCATGGAAATTTTCCCATAATTTCGTAGCGAAATGAACTTTGAAGGCTTTTCTTTCCCACACAGGTTTGTGGCTCAGCCACACGCACAATTACAAAGCGGAGCCCGTGGACTCTCTGCCCGATGTGGAAGGTCTGCTTGTAGCAAGGGACTTTGTTTCAAGTGACAGAGGATCCCTGCCTTGGCTGCTGCAGACCTGAGGCCAAGTTCTGTCTTGCACTCCCTGGTTTTATGACACAGGACACCTGGGGTTTTTTTTTTTTTCTTTTCTTTTTTCTTTTTGAGTTGGAGTCTGACTCTGTTGCTCAGGCTGGAGTGCAGTGGTGCCATCTCAGCTCACTGCAACCTCTGCCTCCCAGGTTCAAGAGATTTTCCTGCCTCGGCCTCCTGAGTAGCTGGGACTACAGGCACACGCCATCATGCCTGGCTAATTTTTTTGTATTTTTAGTAGAGACGGGGTTTCACCATACTGGCCAGGCCAGTCTCAAACTCCTGCCCTCAGGTGAACCGCCCACCTTGGCCTCCCAAAATTTTTTTTTTAATTTATTTAAAGACGGAGTCTCACTCTGTCTCCCAGGCTGGAGTACAGTGGCCTGATCTCTCAGCTCACTGCAACCTCTACCTCCCGGGTTCAAGTGATTCTTGAACCTCAGCCTCCCCTGAAGCTGGGATTACAGGTGCATGCCACCACTGCCTGGCTAATTTTTTGCATTTTGAGTAGAGATGGGGTTTTGCCATGTTTCCCAGGCTGGTCTCGAATTTCTGAGCTCAGACAATCTGCCCACCTCAGCCTCCCAAAGTGCTCGGATTACAGGTGTGAGTCACCACGCCTGGCCCAGGGCACGTGGGTTTCAATCACTAGGCGGAGCCCTGAGCAGAGGAAACATCTATGTTCCAGATCCCCCTCCCGGGTACACACCTGTAGCTCCTGGCGCGCCAAACCCACACCTGGGCCCATGCTCCAGACCCCAAGCATAGGTCAGCGTGTGGCCACAGGGGTCCAACTGGTCTGTGGTAATCCGTCCTGCAGCTGTGTTTGGACCTGGCTGGCTGCAACAGTCAAGAACCCTGCTCTCATTTCTGAGCTTCCCAGGACCAAGAAGAAAGACACAGGCACTAACCTCCGGGGAGCTCCGGAGCCGTGTTAAGATGACATGCTGGCCGGGCGTCGTGGTTCACGCCTGTAACCCTAGCACTTTGGAAGGCCGAGAAGGGCATATCAGATGAGGTCAGGAGTTCGAGACCAACATGGAGAAACCCTGTCTCTACAAAAAATACAAAAATTAGCCTGACAAGGTGGCATGCATCTGCAATCCCAGGTACTCCAGAGGCTGAGGCAGGAGAATTGCTTGAACCTGGGAGGCAGAGGTTGTGGTGAGCCGAGATTGCACCATTGCACTCCAGCCCGGGTGACAGTGAAACTCCAACAACAAAAACATGGCATGCTGTCTCAGATTCTCTGGGGTTCACAGCCCCACTTCAGCTCTGGGGATCCTGGCCTGTCTATCCCTATCTTTCTTCTCTGCTCTCAGGGTAACTCGAAGTTAACTAAGCTTCAAAGACCTCCCCAGGCAGTGGTTCTCCACCATGCTTACACATGACACTTAAGCTTTTAAAAAATGTCACTGCTGACCAGGTGCAGTGCCCCATGCCTATAATCCCAGCACGCTGTGACACTGAGATGGGAAGATCACTTGAGCCCGGGAGTTCCAGATCAGTCTAAGGCAACACAGCAAGACCTCCTCCCTCCCCCAAGTGTTTTTAAAATAGCAAAGGCCTGGGGCACGCACCTGTAGTCCCAGAGACTCTGGAGGCTGAGGCAGGAGGGTCTCCGGGCCCAGGAGTTCCAGGCTGTGGGGACTATGATGGCAGCGCTGCACTCCAGCCTGGGTGACGGGGTGAGACTCTTCCTCTAAAAGAAAACAAAACTAAACTCTGATGTTGTCTTGGCCCCGCCCCCAGACAGTCCCTGGTTCTGGGATGCAGCCTGGACCTCAGGGATTTTCAGAAGCTCACCCGGTGATTCTAACTGCACAGGAAATGAAGGACCAGGGCAGTGAGTTCCTCCTGCTCTTTCTGATTCGTGTGCTTTC
>CAUYOR010193401.1:0-24781 GCA_963573925.1 Callimico goeldii
CAGCTAATTTTTTGTATTTTTAGTAGAGATGGGGTTTCACCATGTTGACCAGGATGGTCTCGATCTCTTGACCTCGTGATCCACCCACCTCGGCCTCCCAAAGTGCTGGGATTACAGGTGTGAGCCACTGCGCCCGGCCCAAATACTTTTGTGTGACAACATGAAAGACTAACCATGAGGAAAGTGATGCTTATGATACAGTTCTTACAGGAGACAGAATCGTATCTGTTGGATCCATAAGCCCTTTCCACAACTGGCATACAGAAACACTAAATGGAAAGGCAGAAAACAATAACAATACATTTTGGCCCATGGAACGGTTGCTATTGCAGTGTTAAATCTCCAGGGTCTGGAGAATGAGTGATAATGGCAGGTATTTATTTCACCTCGAGTGCGCGTTCACATTTTGCCATTTATTTCCCCCCGCAGTTTATTGCTGTGCGTCATTCCCCACTCAGGCCAAGCACTTCTGAAGGACCGGCTTCTTCCTGACCTCGGACCTTTCCTGGTGTCTCTTCTGCCCTGGCTCTGATTTTCCTGTTGTTCTTCCTCCTTTCAGGATAAAAGGGCTCATTGTACACCCATGATTTACTTCCGTTGGTATTTACATATAAATGCATAAATAACGGATTTGTTTGACTGAGGTTTATATTTTTTTGAAGGAGGTAAAGACTTTCATATGCAAATTCTAGGTTGATAATATTCACTTGCCTGAAATTCACTGATACTTGGAAATGTTCTTATGAAGAACTCTGCTTTATTTTAATTCATTGTTCTTATTTTTCTTATTGGATATGCTATTCCAGAATTTATTACTCATTTTTCTTAAAACTAGATTGCGTCCACAAATTGACCAGTATAGTCAATTTGGACAGAATTGAAACATTCTGTCTACCTGGTAAAACTAAGTGCCTAAAGACATGAACTATAAATGTAGTTAGTAGGAGCTCACACCTTATATGTACTATCCATTCAGTGATATGTAGGACCCAACGTTTTTGTGTTTTTGAAGTTTTCCCATTACTGTGTACTTCACCATTTTACATAGTCTACTAAAAAGAAAAAAGGGGGAAGAAGGGTGTTCTATTCATTATTCTCTGTTATTATTCTATTCTGTTCATTATTCACTCATTTCTTCTCCCATTTATTCTCTAGACACAGTACTTACTTGGTGCTAGATAGGACACCAGCTTTGTGGGCTGTAAGCGTGAGTAACAAGCACGTGACCTCTGGTCTTGGATTTTACTACCTGTGGCTCCCCAGGCACATGAAAAGAAGTAAAGATGGTTCCATTTTATAATTACTAGTCTTGAGGGTGTACACGTGATCAAGATGCCAGAGGGCATGACTGCCAGGTCTGTGCAAGGTGCTGCCAGCGTCTGAGTGTGAGGTCCTTCTGCAGTCGCACAAACTCAGTTATGAAGAGCTAGTCACCTCAACGCATTGTCCCAAGACAGGCAGTAAAAATAGTCATATGTTAAAATTCAGGGTTTAGATAAAAAGACAACTAGCACTTGCTTGCTTTGATGAAATTTTATTATGCAGATGCATTTGAACTGGAGAAGCTTGTCATGTTTCTCTCTAAAAGATGTTTTTAAATGTTATCACTCAAAGTGAAAAAAAAAAGAATCAGTAAGTGTTTCTGACATGTAGGACTGTTGTCTGGCTGATCACAATGAAAATGTTAGCTATGACTAATGAAGGAATTACCACAGCTTACATTAGTATTAATAATAAAGAAATATAAGCCAAAGCTATATGTAACCAATGTAGTGCTATGTGTTGGTGAAAAAAAAAAATAGAAAGTTACAGAAATTACTCACAATGAAACGTAGAACAAGTTAGAAAGGGCCTTTTTTTTTTTTTGCATTGAAATAAAGGACTTTTGTCTGATAAGTAGCTGTCATTTTCATCTCAAATCATTAAGTGGGGAAAGTCTAAACAAGAAAAGGTAATGTTACCTGAATGCTGGGGAAAGCATCAGGATTTATGGCCCAGACTTAAAGATTGTAGAAGATTGTATATAATTAGAGTAATAAGCATTTGTGTAAGAAGTAGCGCTATTATGCTGAAGAAAGATGGCCACAGAAAATCTCTAGGCAAATCCTTAGATAGGGAAAAATGTTACTGCTCATAGAATTATTGGTTCAAGAGGCAGAAAATATGATGCAATAAGTAAATCAAATCCATTAAAAATAGAGGACAGAGGAATATGGTGGGGGAAACAAATGCAATAGGGCTAAGTCAGTTTACATGGTGAACAGAATTTGAAATGGCCCCTCCAATGTATGTAATCATAAAGTTATCCAAAGACATGAGTGGTAGATCTTTGACAATATCCTAGGGATCTCCATGACAGGTAACCTAATAGACATTGGATAAAATCAAGAGCCATTTGATGAACAAGTTTTGCAGATTTACATGTGACTTGGCACTGTGCTGGCATTAGAGCCTTCTAAGAATCAGACAAATTAATTAGGTGAAACATTTTTTCCCAAAGCACTTGCATTTGAGAAAGTTTCTCATTTCTGACTCATCTCAGAACCCATTCCTTGTTGTGGGTCATTTCTTCTCCTTATAAGCCGTGTCTGTTTCTTTTTTCCATCATGTCATACATGCTATGCACAAAAGATGATAGCTCGCATTTTCTAACTAGAGACATGCAGGCAAATTGATAGCCTGAAGAATCCCTTGGGAATATCAATTCTATAGCAAATGCTAAGGTAAAAGAAAAAACTATGCATTATTTTTCCACTATAGTTGGTTTAAATTCTCAGTTTCACTCTAGAGACCGTGTTGCCAGTGGACAGTTGAGCATGCTGTGATTTCTAAACTGCAAGCTAGTTTACATGATAATGTTTGCCATCTCACTTCACTAGTACTTTTGACCTTTTCCTATGATTCTAAAATTACTTTCTTGTAAATAAATACTCCTAGTTCTGTAGGTGAAACAATTTGGAAAAATCTTAAAACTGTTCACTCACTGACATTTTATTTTAGCACCCATTATAATCCATCACACATCGCATCTGTGTTTGTGATGCTTATCAACTGCTAATTTTCACAGTTTTCATGCTAATTTGGATCCATAATATGATACAGTTTGTTCACAACTTCCATAGCTCATGTAATATGATTCAAAACGTTTTCACGTGCAGACTAACATTTCCTATAACAAAACAAGCTTTTCTACCATCGGGATAAGAGTATATCTTCCAAAAATTACAAGAGAAAGTGAGGGCCTTTCAAACAAGTATTCAAAATAGCTTGAATCATCATAACCAGTTACAGATTATCCAGACCAAGGAATTAATCTATGTACAGAGCACTTGCTTCCTCTGGCTTCTCTGAGTGTGTGTGTGTGTGTGTGTGTGTGTGTGTGTATGTGTGTGAACTGTTTCATCCTTCATACCCAAGGAATGTGGAGCAGGAGAAAAACCCAAAATAGCTTTTGCACCTTATTAGTCACCATGGTAAAATGACAACAAGCAAACTTCAAACACTTCAGTGAAGACAGAGGTTCAAGTATTAAAAAAAATGAAGCTCAGGACTTGTCTGTATATTTTTGGTTTCTATGCTTTATTTGTCACCGATAGCAACGCATAATTGGTAACCCTTTTGCCGAATTACTCCCTTCACTGGAAGTTTTGTGATTTGAATTTACTGTTACTTCTGTGTTTATTTTATTCTTAAATGCTTTATATTCTAACCCTTCTTTTTCCTCCTTAGTAAGAAAATAACAAATTTGTATTACTATGAATGAAGCTACATAAAAGAAGGCTTTATCTGAGTATATTTTTCAGTAAAGGAAAAAAAGAAGAAAATCCCCAAGAGATTAGATCTATTGAGATTATTTAGACTGGATACTGTTTCCTGGTTGATAAATCCACTACAGGGCTTCAGGGCGGGAAGGGAGGAGAAAAAAATAAGCAAAACATAAAACCTTAACGCAAACGGAATAGCCAATATATATCATGCTTCTTTGGCACTTAAAGGACAAGAGTTAAAGAGCAGATGCGTCCTTTCCTTGTATGTTTTGTGTGAATAAAAAAGTGGTAGGGAGAAGTATAAAGACGTTCTGAATCGCACAAGTCATCAACCACAGGATGGAAATGGATGGCCGATTGCCACATCTAGCCCACACATGCATCCTCTCTCTGCCAGGTGAAGTTGCCAGTATTAAAAGTCAAATTTGACTTGAAATTCTGGTTCTTCCTGGAATGTGTAAAGAGCCTTCCCAAAGGGCTCACATCCTTCAAGTAAGTCTTGCGCACAGCTTGGCAGCAGGTGCTCCCTGAGCACAGGCCAGCACTTGCCATATACCACGGACCCCACCAATCCCACGGCTGACACTCAGGCTAAGAATCCAGTATTTTCAGGCTCATGTTTTTGCAACAAGAAATGTATAGGGAAAGTGATTACGTGCTATAGTCAGGAGCCTGAGAGGACCAGAGAGGCAGATGCAGCACAAGCTTACAGCGCCGCCAATTCCAACAAGAGAAGTGTAGGTGGTGGTGGAAGCAAGCTTATTTGTACCTCTGGCCTGTTTCTGCCTCATTACTGCAGCCTTCGCTTGGCCCTTCTCTCTCAATCATTTCTCTCTCCCACCTGGTCTCTCATATGGGCAAACCCCAAATCTGCACCCACAGTGGTGTATTGGGAGAGCTGGGCGGGGAGTGCCCTGGAAGGCAGATTCCCTTTTATATCTTCTGACTCTATTCTGCCCCTTTACATTGCCGTTGTTGTATTAGCAAGGACTGGGTGCAATCAGGCCGAGGGCGACGTTTTGATCAGCTGAAACTGTCACTCACTGCACAAGTGGCCTACATCTGGAGTCTTGAGGCTCCATAGCATAAATCTTATGTGGAAGGCTGAGTTACTTAAATTGAGTAAATACAAAATAATAGTAAATGGTTATAAATTGAAACGTTTAGCTTCCAGTAGTGAAATTACAAGTCTCCATTTAACATTGCAAGGTGAAGTATAGGAAGAACATTGATGGGGATTTGTGGGTTTCGTGCTATTTTTTATATTTCACAGCTTTATAGAAGTATAACCGACACAAAAAAACCTGTATATGTACAAAGAAAGTGTATAATATGATCAGTTTTGACACGTATACACCATGAAACCATCACCCACAATCAAGGTAAGAAACACATCCATCACCCTCAAGTTTCCTTGCATGCCTTTGTAATTATTTTTAATCTGTGTATGTGTGTATATACATGTATACATACACAAAACATGCACATAACTATACATACTACATTATGACGGTACTGTAAACCTAGTGGGAAAAGTTAGGAAAATATAGTTTTCAATAACAAATCCTAAATTAATTGAGAAGTAAAGGTCCATTCTAGCTAATTGAGAAATTGTCTAAATGGAGAACATTAAGTGTTAAAATTGATGACCCTAGTGATAAAGCTGAGTATTGATCTGAGGAGAAAGAAAGCTGGTCACAGCATTTTTATAGTCATCTGAATGCATCCTTTGTGAAATGAAAATGTGGGGATGTGAGTGCATATACAACCTATGGAACTATTTGTTCCTTATCCAAATTTTCAAGAGGAAGCAAAAGATAATTTATCCACTTAATGAGTGTGTTCTTTAAGCCATGTTTACCAAAGTAGCTGAGAGGAGGTCAACCCACCTCCTCTTTCGTTCCAGCGTGGCTTGAGAACGACTGACCGAGATTTCCAGCTCTAGCGAGGAGCCCAGCTGCATGGCTGGGGCTAGGCAGGGGCAGGCACCAGGGAAGCGTCTGTCGTGGGCTCCACTGCAGTGGCGAGCTGCCCCTGGCCATCACTCCCTCTGCCAGGTTAGCAAGCAGCCGAAGGAGCTGCTTATTTAAGAGACAGGAGCTTCTTGGATGACTTTACCCACACATTTCAGCCACCAGGGGGAACCCTGATTATCCCATTGATGGACAGAGTTGAAGGGAGTGGAAAGAAACATACAAAAAAATTCACATTTGCTGCAATTAGGCCAATATTATGTTGCAGCCAGTCACACAACAATTTAGTGATGGTAATTATAGGACTGAGTTCTGTCATTTACAAAGAGGGGAAAGTGAGTAGTCCAGTAACTTGCCAAAGATCAAGAAGCTGATAAGGGTCTGCCCATCCACTGTTAGTGTGACTAGTGGGTCTAAAAGGGATACATGTGTTTGTGCATCCATGCATGTGCACCATGATGCACGCATATCTACACTCATACATACATGTGCATAGACGTGTACAGTACATGAATGCATTCCCACACAATACATGTGCACACATAGTGTATCTTAAACATCTATCTGTACATACACACATTGTGTATAAAATATGTGTGTATATATACACATGCCTACAGAGATGCCTGCACATGGTGTACATACTCATGCATGAATATATTAATGCATACAGGCACATCTATACACATTATAACTTCTGTGCAAATATACATACATAACACGTGTTCACACATACATGTATGTGTAGACACTGTGTGTGTGATGCCTGCACATGTGTGAAGAAATGAGGCCAAGGACAGTATGTGGCTATATTACCTTGTGGCTGCCAGTATGCTCCCCACCCTCACCCCACCCCCCATACAATATATCTCTGAACCTGGGGCTTTGGTCCCTGGCAGGTTTTGCAAGGATTCTGAACTTGTCCACTTTGTCCTCCCAGAAATTATTGTCAGGCTTCTTTGGTGCCTAATTTATGACTGGGAGGAGATTTAAAGATTAAAGAGAATATGGTCAATTAATTGTTTAAATGGATAGTCTTCCATATTTAGATAGGGCAGAAATCAACCCTGTTAGTAAACACAAGCCTCATCTTTCATCTCTGCCCTTGCACTTAGGTTTGCCTTCATCTGCCTGTTTGGTAGCCAGGAGGCACCTTGCCACGAAGGAGGCTGCCTCTGCTTGGGTGCAGGCTGCACAGTGGGACTACAGGGTGGCTCAACCCGTGGAGGGGCAGAGGTCTTCGTCTTTGTGGGTTCGCCACCAGTGACACGGGAGCAGGAAGTGATGATGGCTAAGGCAGCACCCCCTTCCCATGCACTTTTCCTGGAGCAACCTTTAGTCTCTACCGTAGCCCTGTGAGGCCACTGCTATTGTTATCATGCTCGTTTTACAAATAAGAAAACGGCAGCACACAGACGATAAGAAACTTGTCTGCGACCAAAAGCAAGTTAATATTTAAGCCAGCACTTGAACCTTGCCAGTCTGGTCCCCAGCACCTGCTTAACTTCCACTCTCCCTCCTCCCTACTCTGTGTCCTGTTATTCCACGGGGAGGGCTACAAGGCTCTAACCCCGCTCGGATCTCCCGAGGAAGCCATTCCCTGTGTCCGCAGTGGAAGGAGAAAGTGGAGGAGGTGGGTGTGCTGTTTGAGCTTTGTCCGATGATCTCTCGTGTACAAGCCCACCTGAACCCACAGCCAACAGCAAGTATGGGGCTGCACAAAAATACCAGGAAGGAGGGGCTCAACTCCAGAGGAAGGGAGGTCAGAGGCCCCACAGAGACTGATGGTCACCATGTGTGGGCCTCTCAAGACACAGACACTATATTGGACTTCAATTACTTCAGTATTTTCATCACAGCCACGCAGTGCACTGGTGTGTTAGTCTGCGAGGGCTGCCATGACATACCACAGACCAGGAGGAAGTGAATTCTCTCACTGTCCTGGAGGCGGGGAGTCGAAGATCAAGGTGTTGGCAGGGTTGGTTTTCCTGAGGCCTCTCTCCTTGGCTTGCAGACAGCCACCTTATCCCTGGTCTTCACTCAGTCTTCTCTTGTGTGTCTGTGTCCTAACTTTCCCTACTTATGAGGACACCAGTCCTATCGGATGAGGCCTCCACCCTAATCAACATCGTTTAAAAGACCTTATCCTAATAAGGTTACCTTTAGAAGTGCTGGAGGTTCCGACTTCAACATGTGAATTTTTAGGGAACACAGTTCAGCCCATAGCCGCTGATGTGCATTATCCTGTGTGCCGATGATGACAGAGGCTAGAAAGCTTCCATTGTACCCAATCGGATGCACAGGGGAGACCCAGAATCTAACTCCAGGGCTTCGCCCTGCTGGATGCCTGAGTCCTGCTACCTTTCTGGCCAGCTGTGCTGATTTTGCACAAGCTGGCTGCAGCGCACCCTGGCCCGACACCACATGCAAACCACCATTCCTGCGTGCACTCGGCCTCTGCCCTAACTTTGAATTCCCTCCTTGCTTCCACAGTTTATGGAGCAGCTGCAGCTCTGATAGGACTTCTGTGCTTGCTTCTGAATACCATAGCCCCGGGCATGGCAAAGCCAAGAACCCTGTGGATGAGTGAGGGCCATAATTCTTTACACAATCTGAAATCAAGTGTTCCTGTTTCTCTTCCCCCTCCCCATTTCCCCAGGCACTGCTCAGCCTTCACTTAGGTCTTTCAAGCATTTGTGAATGCATATGCACACTTAGACACACATACACAGAACCTGTCTTGTGTCTTGCCCACATCTGAAATACTGGGGCTTGGGAGACAGTCCATAATCAGCTAACACTTGTTTTTCTCTATCCTCTGTGTGCTTGTTAGAATGCTGTGAAGGTGTTTTCTGTGAACCGACTTCGAAATGCTTCTCCTGAAATCAATGGTATTCACACAGTTCTCAAGTAATGAATTCTGTCTGTCTGAAAGCTTGCCATTGCCTGGTTTCTCCCAGCTAATGGGGAAAAAAATGAGGAAAATGAGCCTGCATATGAACCCGTCACCACAGACCACGCTGCATCCTTTCTGGGCAGCAGGGCCCAGGAGACTCTGCTCGGGCCTGGCAGCCTCTGTGTTTCGCTTATGCTTATTTTGCTCAACCTGGGCAAGACTTTTAAAATAGTTTGAATAAGCTGCTGAATCAGTTTGCTTTTTTAAAATTGTGATTTTAAAAAAATAATATAAGATATCCCATTCCTTCCATTTTCAAATGCATAGTTCAGTAGATTTAAGTATATTCACTATGCTGTGAAACAGATCTCCAGGACCTCATCATCCTGCAAATCTGACACTCTCTACTCACTGAACAGCAACTCCCCTTTGCCCTCTCCCCGTGCTTCTCTTTTTGTGACTGGCTTATTTCACTTAGCACAATTTCCTCGAAGTTCATCCATGTTGTAGCATATAACAGAAAGCCCTTCCCTTTTAAGGCTAAGTATCTTTCATGTATATGTATAGACCACATTTTCTTTCTCCATCCATTGTCAGTGGGCATTTGTGTTGTTTCCACCTTGTGGTTATTGTGAATGATGGTGCAGTGAACATGGATATGCAAATATCTCTTTGAGAATCTGCTTTCGTTTCTTGGGAATATATACCCAGAAGTGGGATTGCTGGTGAATTAGCTTATCTTTGCCTGAAAAAAAAAAAAAAGCCACTCAAGCTGAGTTAATGCACAAGGACATGTATGGGATCCTATACTGTGCCTACAGAGGTTGGGTCAGCTCACTTACCCCAAGTCAGCCACATGGGAGTTCCTGAACCAATCACAGTGGCCGAGGGAGTGTCACACACCTATTGGCTTAGACCAGAATGCACTGACCAGTCATCAGGGAGGAGGACAGGATTACCATGTTTGATTGAATAATCAGGGTCCATCTTCCAGATGACCAGGTTGCTCCACAAAGGGGACAGGGCAGAAAGGGTGCTGAGGGTCCTGCACTGTCTGGGGAAGTGCACAGCATGGGGCTAGAGCCAGGCTGCGTGGACGCAGGGCTTGGGTCCGTTACTGCATGATTTCAGGCAGCTTGCTTAACTTTTCTGTGCCTGAGTTTCTTTATATTGAGAGAAGAGGTGCTTTTGAGAATTATACATGCAAATGCATGTAGAACATTTAGAACCGATTCAGGGGCTACTGGGTTGGAGTCCTCAGCAAATGCTTGTCAATGTGCACTCAACAAATCCTGATTATTATGAAAATGGTCACAATTTAAAGTGCAGAAGATTGTGCATTAAAATCTTGATTTCTTCTTTTTAAAAAAAGGTAGAGATATGGCAACACCAGTTTTCCTGCATGAAAGGAAGTGCAGGATGTGTCCTAGCTGCTGCTTGCGACACGTGTAGGCGCCGGGTTTCCTCAGGGCCCTCCTGGGGCCACAGCAGGCCCTCTGCCTGCCTCCTGCTGCTGTCTGCAGACCTCTGTAGATGGATTGGTGCAGGTTCCCTGATTCAGTCAAACTGGAGAAACGAAGTCACTCTAACACTCATTTTTAAAAAGTCAGAAAAATGTAAAGATTATGTTGTTAAATAAACAACCCTCAAAGAAAATGTTGATTTTCTACTTCATACACTCACACAAGTGATGCAGAACAATGACTGCTTCTTGTTCTTAGGAAATTGAATAACTGTGCATATTGCCTTTGAGAGAGTGCTGAAAATGTGCCCCCTGCAGCTTATAAAAATGAAGTGCCTGCCTGCAGTGCAGAGCGCCTTTCACTGTTTCAGGGGGCTTCTGGGTTGGAGTCCCGAGCAAATGCATGTCCAGGACTCAGGACCTCACTGTCGTTCTCCTGTGTGTGCCCCAGCACTCTCCACCGGTGTCTCGGGGCCTCCTCTAGGGCAGCCGAGCCAGGACCAGCAGGCTTGCTCCTGCCACCCACTGCAGATGCAGTCCCTGGTGCTGGCAGGCATGATTCCTGAGATGGCAGGCTGAGAGCTGCTTCAGATGGCACGTTGAGCCATGCCCCTGGCTGACAAGGGAAAGATCATTTTCCCCTCCAGCCCCTGCAGATCAGCAAGTGCCCACGTTTCCATGTGATGATGAAACACAAGTAAATAAGCCGTGGTGCCGTCTGGGAATGCTTCACCCAGTGTGGCTGGTCTTAAACTGGTCCAATTTAGTTGAGACACTTGGAGTGGCCGCTCGTTGGCCACTTCAGAGAAACCAGCGGTGTTAATTGGAAGACTCTCTCCAAGTCTCAGCAGGCCAGCTGCGCGCTGGGACACCATGACTCTGACTAAAGCCTTTGCCCTGCAGTCATGCTGTGACTCAGGGGCTGACCCAGAGCTCGGGATTATGGAGGCTTTGGAGAAGCAGCTGCACCTTCAAGCAAGTTTCCTTGGATGTATTTCCTGCCACCTCTCACAGACTCGAATTATAGAAAGAGAGAGAGACACGAACTGGGTTTCACTGCAGCAAACATCCACACAGGATCTGCTGTCACGGTTGCCTCCTGGGAAAGCTCATTTTGTAGACTTGAAATAATGAATAATTAGACCATTGCTAAATGTATGTTTTGTTTTCTGAACAAATTCAAAGCATTAGAAAGATAATGAAGATTTTCTTAAAATTAGGCCTATTTTAATCCTCCCTACTGTTTAGCCCTAATGGAATATTTATTCCAAAATCTCTATCAGTTAGGCTTCTCCAGAGATACAGACCAAGAGGATATATTTATGAGTGTGTGTGTGTGTGTGTGTGTGTGTGTGTGTGTGTGTGTGTGTGTGTATCTATGGCAGAGAGAGATCTTTTATAGGGATGGGCTTGTGTAATCATAGAAACCAAAAAGTTTGACTGTTTGACATCTGTAAGCTGGAGACCCCGGAAAGCTGGTGATGAAATTCTGTCCAAGTCTCAAGGCCCCAGAACCAGGAGCTCTGATACTCAAGCGCTGGAGAAGATGGGTGTCCCAGCTCACTTAGAGAACACATTCACCCTTCCCTGCCTTTTTGTTCTGTTCGGAGCCTCAGCAGATAGGATGCCTGCCCACAGTGCCGAGGGCACATCTTCTTTACTGTCTGTCCATTCAGATGCTAATCTCTCCGGTAAACAGCCTCACAGAAACACCCAGAAATAACGTGTCACCAAGTACCTGAACACCCCTTGCTTAGCCATCGCAAGTTCACCCCTTGCCCACTCGCCACCTGCATGCATGCCTTTAAATCGTAATTCCCAGAGAAAGACAAAACAAGGTCACAATTCCGATTGGCATGACACTGCTGTCCTGTATACATCAGAAAATGCACTCATCCCTTCCTGGAAGAGAAGGTAACGTCCTTGAGTTGATGTTTACTCTCTCCTGATATCCTGTAACTGAAAATACTATGAGGTAAAACTGTCAATAATTAAACACTGAGAGAGAAGTTTTATGTCACATGTTAAGGGAGTAAGAGGAAAGTAAAAGATATATATATGTATGTGGGGGTACACACACACACACACACACACACACACACACACACACTCACAAACATATTCTTAACAAAATAAGAAGGAAATACTCATTGACAATTACTGTTTTCATTTCTGTAACTGGTCACGTCACAGCTGATATTTATAATGTCTTCTACCCATCCTGTATTCCCGTTGCCTTCAGCCAGCACCTCAGCTGGTTGTGGTCTTTACCTGGTGATGTGATGCAAACCGTCATTCCTGAAGGGTCTGGGCCATTAGTGGTACTACCTGGAATGGGTCAGGGTAGTTTCCATTGACCCTCATCACAGGGCTTACTAAGGGAAGTCCCAAGGGATCTCCTGCATCCCATATTGTTCCTTACCTCCATACTAGAGCAGTGGTCTGTTTTCCCCAGGGTAGTCTGGGTCAGTCACCCAGCCAACACCATAAATCCCGCCTTTGCCTGTTGACTCAAAAGCCTGAGGAGCCCAGACCATGAGGCATCTTAACTTCCAGTTCAGTGGAATCACTGTTGTGCCTCCTGGTGGAATCATTTTTTTTCTCTGGGCCTAAAAATCCCTAGGCCAGTAGAACATAAAAGTCATGAAAAAAAAATGTTGCTAGTGGGTCACTAAAGGTAATGATGGTACCACCCTCCTCTGAACCTCTTGATTCCTGGACCGTATGGGAACAGCAGCATATATGGGATGTTATTCAGAGCGTACCCAGCTTTCTGGAGAACATCGCCCCAGCCCTGCAAGGTATTGCTACCTCTCTGACCCTGTAACTGAGTTTTCAAAAGGCCCCTCTACTGTTCTGTCAAACCAGCTGCTTCAGGGTAGTGGGGAACATTGTAAGAGCAGTGAGTTCCATGCACAGGCTCATTGCTGCACTTCTTTGGCTGGGAAGGAAGCTCCTGGATCCGAAGCAATGCTCTGTGGAATACCATGACACTGGATAAGGCCTTCTGTAAGTCAGGCTACAGATAACTTTGGGAGAACTTAAATTCTGTAAGTCACTTACGGAGAAGCAAGTGGGAACCTTTTCTTCCCAAGAAGTAGTTTCTTATGGAGATTGCTTTGATAATCACGAAGAAAATGCAAACTGTTAAGACCTTTCATTGGGAGATCTGGGCTGGTACTCATGTGCTCTGGGCCCTGTGGAGTGCTGGAAAACACCTGGAGGAGCCACTGCTCTCAAACAGCCCGAGCGAGGTGTGTGCACCGAAGACCAGATCAGACCGAATCGTGGAGGCACCCGGCAGAGCTTACGGCAGGCCCCATCATGAAGGAAGGGCTATGGAGGATTTATTCAACACAAATCAGGAGCAGACGTCTCCATTTCAACCCTACACAACCATGGAGGACCACATGCTCCCTATGAGGGGTGAGATGAGGGCTGAACTAGCAAAAAACGGGCCACATTGGGTAATGCTAAGAAATAGAAAAACTCCAGATCCCACTGGGACTAGAGAATAGCAAGTAGAAGGCAATCATCTTGGCTGTATTTCCGGGTGGAGTTAGTGCAAACGGCAGGATGAGGAAACAGTGGTGGGGCAGCTGGGAGAGGGTGCCCTCACCAACTTCTCCCTGCCTGGCTTGGACTTGCTTATGCTAACGGCCAGCCCTCTCCCTCCCACCCACCCCCCACCCGACCAGACTCGTTTGATCTACAAACAACCCCATGGCTTCCTGGGGCTTCCTCCTAGAAACCATGTGTTTCAGGCCTCCTCCTTCCTGTCCTCTCCCACTCCTGGGAAGGTTCCCCAAAGCCTTAAGATTGCAGTTTCTGCAGCCCCCTTATAATTGCATTTGTTCTTTAATTCCCAGTCTTTCAAAAGATCATGACCACTAATGAATAATTATACAGTAAGACCTCACTTAACATCAGCAATAGATTCGGTTTTTGGAAACCACGACTTTATGCAGAACAACAGATAATGAAACTGATTTTACCATAGACCAACTGATAAAAACAACTTAATTTCTACCACATATTTCTGGTCACCGAAACATCACTAAACTTCTAAACAAAGACCAAAACACTTCTAAATAAAGACCAAACACTGCTAATGTTAAACATTAATAAATACGAGCTATACATACATTTAAGAAAGATTAATAATAAAAGCAAGTAATGTGATGATTTACCCAGTTTTTCCAGTTCAGGGTCACAGATGACAGCAGCCTCCAGGGCAGCACAGGAGGCAGGGCGGAAGCCAGCCCCGGACTGGCCCCCATCTCATTGCAGGTGCTCTTACACTCACCCACACAGGGACAATCCGGACACCGCAGTAACCCTAACATGCACAGGCTGGGGACATGGGAGGAAACGCGCGCACCCAGAGAAAACCCACACATACCTGCCGAGAAGGTGCAATCTCTGCACAGACAGCAGCCCCAGCCTGGGATAACAAGACGACGTTAAATGAAAGACATTGTTGGAGGACCTGCCATATCGGCCTGTAGGCTAAAAACAGGTAGGAACCACAGTAATCAAACTCGTTCTAACAGCCCGCGTTCAGAGATGCCATACTGTCCAGGCTCCATCAGGCTTTCCCTGCGTCATCACACCTCTCCACGAAGCTCCTGAGTGAATGAATACCATTATTCTTATCCCTCTTTTACAGAAGAGAAGTCATAGCCTGTAAGCACTAATCTGCTGGAGGCCACAGTTGAATCTGCACAGTGTTACGTAATTGTTTTGGGGGTTGTGGTGGTGGCGTTTCTTTGTTTATTTGTTTATTTGGTTCCGCTCTGTCACCCAAGTGGGAGTGCATTAGTGTGATCGTAACTTACTGCAGCCTCAAATTCCCAGGCTCAAGCAATCCTCCTGCCTCAGCCTCCCAAGTAGCTAGGACTGCAAGAACGCTCTACCATGCCTGGATAATTTTAAAAACTTTTTGTAGAGACAGACGGGTTCTCACTATGTTACCCAGGCTGGTCTCAAACTCCTGGGCTCAAGTGATCCTCCCACCTCGACCTCCCAAAGTGCTGGGATTACAGATGTGAGTCACCATACCCATAGTTGTTTAAATTGATGCAAAAGATGGAGAAAAGTGTGTCTTGAATCTGTTGAGTACAAACTGTGCACATAAATATGGTGGGGGGATGGATCTGATTTTCTTCAGACATTTCAGAAATTGCATTACATTTATCCAAATAGCTTCTAAAAATGAAGAAAAGCAACGTCATGTGAACCATGGTTATCTTGGGGACGACTGATCCCAGATAAGTGATTTCCAAATGTTTGTGTTTTCCTTACTTTCTATATGAAAGATAAAGAAAATAAACTTTATTTAAAAAAAACAAAATAACCCTAATGGAAAAATCCTGGTAGAACATGGTTGTTGGAGGGTATCTGTAATAAGAGGAGTGGAAGAGGTGGGGTGTGGCTGTCTGTCATTTCAGGACATGGAGAGGGAAATGGGGTCCCTGCCTCCCAAGGTGACAACATTCAACTTCCAGTCCGTGGGAAAGACCCTGAAATCATAAGGCTGGAGCCCCAGCATCTCACGTAGGTTATTTTGGGTGTTGGTGGGTTTTGCTGAGGTGAGTGTTTTCTGGTCAATAAAGCCGAGTTATTTTGGGCCACCGTAATTGTGAGTTAGACAGGTGGTTTGTGTGTGAAACATTTAATTTGCTGGCTGAGTAGTCTGTTGACATTGGATAAGGCTAGAAACAGTTCTATACAAGCTTCCCAAAATGATGGGCCCTGATGCTGATCTTATCACTGTTACAACGGATGCACATTGCCAAGGCAGGCTGGACTACAGGAGGGGAGCTCTAGGAAAAATCGTGTTACTTTCATTGCTTCTGTGCTGACCACTCTACTGTATCTGAGTACCTTTTAGGTATAGTAGTCCCTCCTTATTCGTGGGGGGATATATTTCGAGACCGTCAATAGATCCCTAAAACCTCAGCACTGAATATACATACATGTATATATACATCATGTTTTTTTCCTATGCATACACACCTGTGAGGAAGTTTAATATCTACATTAGGCACAGTGAGCCATGATGACTAGTAATGAAATACGGCAGTTATAACAATATGCCAACATCCGTCCTCTTGCACTTCGGGACCGTTATTAAGTACAGTGAGGGCCCCTGGGAACCAGCTCTGCGCCACTGAGAGAGTCCATCCGAGAACCAAGACCACTGCTAAGTGACTCCCAGGCAGGAGAAGAGACAGTGTGGATGCTTTGGACAAAGGGAGGATTCCATCTGTGCCAGGACAGGACAGGAGGGCACATTTCACCAGGCTCCTCAGAAGGACACATGATTTAAAACTGACCAAGTGTTTATTTCTGGACTTGTTCATTCCATATCTCCAGAGCTTGGTTGATCACAGGTAACAAACTGCAAAACCTCCAACAAGGAGGGACTGCCATGGTGGTTTTTGCTGTGTGTGTTGGGAGAGCGCTGTATGCAACCGTAGTGATTAGTCATTCGCTTTTCTTCACTCACTTGTAATGGTATGTTAGCACTGTGTGACTCCTAAAATTACGCAGAAGAGAATTCATCTTGGAACAAGCCCCTATTAGAATATCTTTTCAATATTAAAAGACACGTTTTATTCCTTAGTCCCAAACCAGGTAACAGTTTAAATTAGTCATCTTCTCAGTCTTTGCCATTTAATCTGGCCCTAACTTCAGGCAATTGATGCAAATAATTAATAAGGCAAAAGTAACCCAATTGGCCAGGAAACTGATGGCCTGAGGTTGCAGAGGGAGGCGCTGAAACAGAAATACCAGACAGGTGATCTCTGGAGCCTCAGGCTTCAATGCTGCCATTGACGCGGGCTCATTTCCCCTGGTGGCATTACAGAGACCTCTCACTAGCCTTTGGACAGTGCTTTTGACACCTGGGACTTTGAGGCTCTTGGCTGCCTCTCCGCCATTTTCTGCAGCATCTCGGGGTCCCCTTTGCTGGCTTTCAGGCTGTGTCACCCCTGCCCTGCTCAGCTCTCCTCCCCCTGCTCTTCCTTATGCCCTTCACTTCATCATCCAACCCTCATATTGTTTATTTGCTCTTTGTTTTGGGCATAGTTCACAAACATTTGGAATGTGTTTTATTTTTGAAAGTTATTTCCTCATTCTGTCTTTCTGAAGCTATTCTATTACAGTTTCCACAAGTAATTATTTCAGCTCTACTTCTGTCTGGAGGAAAATGTCACTTGTGACTTTGTTGAGGGCATTTTGGGACAAGTTCCCATAAAACAGGAGACATGTGAAGAGCAGTGAAATGGGAAATGGAATCTGCTAATTTTAGAAAAAGGCAAATATTCCTGCCTTTTGAGAGCAGGAGCTGAATGTGAATTTTTAAAACGGGTTGTCCGTTATCTCCAGCGCCTGTTGCTGGAGACGCAGCTGTCTTTGAACCATGGCAGGGAAGAGGTTTCAGTAAGATGACGGCAGAAAGCTACATGGGGATACAAAGCTTAAATGTGGGTGGTTCTCCGCTGCAGTCCAGTGAGGAAAGAAAGCCGGCTGGCCAGGAACCCTGGGGGAGGTACGAAGAAACCCTCCCACATGTGGCCCAGGCCAGCCGGCAGCAGCAGAACCCGGGAACATGCGCCCCTGGGCTCATCCCATTCCCACTGAATCAGAAACTCATGGCGTGGGGCTGGGGATGGGGTCTGGACAGTTTCTGTTTTAACAAGCCCTTCAGGGGACTCTGACATGGGCCAAGGGCAAGACCATCATGGTTCTCAGAGAACTTAGGATGTTTATGGCCAGCCAGGCAGCTAGGCCCAGCGCCTGTGATAATTTTAGCTGCCATTACTGAGCATTGACCCTGTGCCCTGCTAGCTCCTTCATAAGTGCTGTCTTGTTTAATCTTCACTAAGTCCTTAGAGAGGAATTCAGCCTTGTGGATGAGGACATTAAGAGATGAGTTTCATGCAGCCCTTGAGGGGCTGAGCGCCAAGCTGGAAGGACACATTATTAGTGCAACAGAAAAGTGGCAGCAGTGTGGGCATCATGAGTCTAGGGAGGATGCATGCTGGGGCCCCTGGAGATGCCAACTTCATGGAGGAGGGGGGGCCTGAGCTGCCCTTGCCGGAAGATGAGGACTTTCAAGAGGAAAGAGGACATGTTCTGAGAACTCCAGCTAGATATGCGTGCAGTAGCCAAACTTGGGGTCATATCTGCAAGTCCTCTTCCCTCTGAAGCTGCTCCCTTGGCTACTAAAAGGCACTCCCTCTCTCCTGGCTCCCCATCTGTCCCCTCAACTCTCCCAGCTCCTCCAGGGAAGAAAAGTTTGGATCCTGGATAGCAGACAACCTTCTCCTCTGAAATGAGGAAGGCTGCGGAAAGGAAACAGATGTTTTACATTAAAAGCAAGTTCCGTTGTCTTATATTTCCAGCCATATCGTGATTGATATGCCCCCAAACCCCCTCTGCTACCAAGTGTCTTGAAAGGCTGGGTTTTCTGTGATGGACATCATTGTAGATGCATAGCCGAGCTTTGCGTTACACAGAAAATGAGAAGGAAATCATATAACAGAAGCGTGAGGGAGAGCTGGGATGCTGGGGGCTTCTGAGGAGGCCAGGGCTTGTCTTAGTCATCTGGGGCCTCTCTTGGGGTTCCGAGCAGGCACAGGGCCCCTGGCCAAGCGGTAGAGGGGAACAGGGCCCTCAGCAGCTCCCAGTGCAGGGAGATGCCTTGGAGAAAAAACATCAGAAACTCACTCTTTCCAGGCCAGTTAATCAGAAGAGAAAAAAAGTTATAGTAGCTTCAGTCAACCTGAAACATGGCCATCTCCCGACAAGCCCAGTGCCCATACGAGGAAGACCCATGAAGAGTCTTGCGTCCTCAAGGAGCGTGCAGAGGCCTGGACTGCAAGACAGGAACCATGGGGCTAACCCAGTGGAAATATCACAAACTCTGTAGATTTTATAGATGGCAAAACTTAAGAAGCCATGAATAAGGAAATAAAAGAACAGAACTGGCCCAGAAAGAATTTCGTAATCTATGTGAAAAGAAAAAAAAATGAAAAGTTTCCTTTTTATGTGTTTTTTTGTTTGTTTTATGAGACAGAGTCTCACTCTGTGGTCCAGGCTGGAGTACAGTGGCACAATCCTGGCTCACTGCAACCTCTGCCTCCCACGTTCAAGCAATTCTCCTGCCTCAGTCTCACAGGTAGCTGGGATTACAGGCGCAGGCCACCATGCCCAGCTAATATTTGTATTTTTAGTAGAGACGGGATTTTACCATATTGGCCAGGCTGGTCTCGAACTCCTGACTTCAAGTGATCTACCCACCTTGGCCTCCCAAAGTGCTGGGATTACAGGTGTAAGCCACTGCGCCCAGCCCTTTCTATGTTGTAATTTTTCTTAAAAACACCTAATAAAATGTTGCATTGCAGAGGAACAGTGACAATGTTGTCTGTCACCACCAACATCCACTTTTAGGTACAAGGGAAGGAGGAGCAGAGACATGAAGATGAGATGCTAAGATTGGCTGGGCCCAGCCGAGGGGCCCTGTGCCCAGTGGGGCTCTTGGTAGACACCTCTGGGGGGCAGGCAAGGCGTAGGGACAGGCGCCTGGGATGACTGACCTCACAGGGTGGCGTTACAGCACAGCTGGCCATCTTCCCTGAGTCACAGAAAATGACCTGTAATGCTGTCTGTTCTTCAGTATCAAAGAGGTGAGGCTCAGATATCTGAATTCTTAGCTTTTGTCAAAGAATGCTCTTTTCTGTTACTGCACACTAAGTGTTGATTATATTGTCGAGAATTGATATTGCACAGTGTGCCAGCTTGAGGAGGCCTTCCTGACTGGGTGAGATGCCCTGAACTCCAAGTGCCCTTTTGCATGGGCTCAGCCAGGGTCCCTGAGAGCAGCCCAAGGCAGGGCACACAGCTTGCCCAGGAGATGCCATCTGCCTGTCAGGCGAGAGGATGGCCTGACTCCTTTCCTCTCCTATCCATAGAGGTCAATTTTATTTCTTATTTAAATCACAGTGAATTTCAAAGGGGATTGGAGGCAGGTTTTTGTGTTTCCTTATTCAAATTAGAAAAGTCTAGGAAAAGGAATAATTTTTTAAATTTAATTTAGTTTAATTTGTTCACTTTTTTATTATTAAACTTTAAGTTCTGGGGTACATGTGCAGAACGTGCAGGTTTGTTACCTAGGTATACATGTGCTGTGCTGGTTTGCTGCATCCATCACCCTGTCATCTGCGTTAGGTATTTCTCCTAATGCTAGCCCTCCCCTAACCCCACACTGCCCTAACCCTAACCCCCAGGAATCATGTTATTTTAAATGATTGGAAATAAAAATATAGTAATGCTATTTTTGAAACCCACATTTTCCTTAAGTGGTTAGAAGTAAACACCAGGAGAGCTCAGAAATATATGTGCTGGGAAGAGGGAGGGAGGAGGAAATGCAGGTAAAGGCAGCCATAACGACACAGTGCAGTCCCGCCTTCTCGGGAAACAAGGCCAGAGCGATCAGAGAGGATGCCACATCAAACAGCACTCATTTATTTCATAATTTGGTCATTTTTATATCAAATGTACATCCAGAGTGATGGATGAACAGTGCATTACGGAAAGCTAAGTGAGAGTAGGCCACGTACTTTATTCTCTAGACTTCTGATATTAAAAGGATCGAAGTTGGAAGAAAGCAGCAAAGGGAGGGATGCCAGCTTTCTTAGATTGCCCATCTCAGACGGCAGCTCCTTCATGCCAGACCCAAAGCGTAGTCACTTTGAGATTGAGTCCCTTGGCAACTTGGCAGGTCCCTGAACCTCAGTTTCTGAGGCATTGATTAAATAAAATTCAGATATTTTAATAGACTAGACAACCTGGAGATGGTTTCTATTTTGACAGTGAAAACTAAGACACAAGTTTTGTTCTTGCCAATGGGCATCATCATCCACTGCCCCACACTTCCCTCAAAGGCAAGGCCCCAGAAATGTGTAAAAAAGGACTGAAAGTTTTTTCCTCAAGAAATGGTTTCAAGTATGTTGAGATTCCCAGAAAAATGGATCCAAGATTTGTTCCATAGAACATGGAAGCAAATCTTTTTGGCTTAGGAGAGTCTAAATGCAGATATACTCCGTCAGGTTCATGTAACACGTTGATTAAAGAACCTTCATTTGACTCTTGCCCACCACGTGGGTTTTTTGTGATGTTTGAATCAACTTGCCCCTTTTATGAGCTGAGCAGAGTGTTTCTGCAGCACACAGCCTCGGGGATAGGTGACGTAATTTGTTGGTTGAGGCTCCTTTTATAATTTGCAAGCAGGAATAGTGATACCCACGCTGCAGGGGACATGTGGATTAAATAAGGAGATAGGTAAATACTAACCATTTGAGCACTGCAGAATGTCAAAACCCAACTACCATTATGTGGTTTGCAAATATCAGTGTTGAGGTATACTCTCTGATAGTAAATTAGCCACTAGTTTAATATTTTAGACGACTCTAGCCCATGACAGTGCTATAGAGAAGCAATCCTGTTTAACTATTTGCTTAAAAGCAAAAAAAGCACATCAAAATAAAATGAAACTTCAGTTTCAGGTGGCTGGACTGATTTCAGCACCATCAGCCAAAGCCAGCATTGTGGCTGCAGAGGAGAACTGACCACCCTATCCAAATGGAATCCTTGCCCCCGAATGCAAGCGTCCGTCTCTGTCCCTGTGGAACTTCACGTAGTCCGGTCCTGGTTCATGCACCACACCCATGGCTGCTGTCGACAGGCTTTCTGATCCATAGCAAGGAAACAGCAATACTCACATGTGACAAAGAAATTCACTCCATACCGTTGCTGACACCCTCATCCAAACACAGCAAAGACAGCCAAGCATCAGTAGGTCATTTTGTTTTTAATCATGAAAGAGGGCAACAAAGTGATCAGAGGAATTTACTCCAAAGGAAGTAGAGTTACATTAGGAAAATAGAACAGAAATTTAAAATAAACACTTTAAGTCGTTGCCTCAGAAAAAAATCAGTAGATTATCACATACATAAAACAAAGCAGGCTAATACTGAAAAATAAATAAGCATCAAAAACGTCTTGGAAATTAAATACATGTCTTTAGAAATGCGCACATGTAGACACATTCAGGTAAAATTTAGAAAACAGAGGAGCTGAGAAGACAATCTTAAAGAAGGATTTTCATCTGAATCTTCCTTTGGTTTAGCCACACTGACAGTCAAGGCTGAGAATTAAAAGGAGCCAGCCTTCAGACACAGAGAGCTTCAAGCTTTCTGAGTTAGATTATACTCAAGTGTGTAATTCAAATAATGGAAAATAAATCTAGGAAAGGGAAAGACATATATGTAGCTGTCAAATTTAATATCAAATAAAAGTTTCTATAATAGAAATACCATAATGTTACATAGATAAATGTGCAAAATCAAGGAAATTTAGACATTTATTAGACAAGACTCCTCAGTTCTCAGAAACAGAATAATGTCTTGACCAGTTATGCATAATTGGGTTATGTGGTGATTTTTAGCTCACAAAACTGGCAGTTCCAACAGACTCATCTTTATTATGGGCCTGGTTGCATTCAGGAGCTGAAACATTGTCTTAGAACTGTGTTCCTCTCCAATCCCTGCATAAGTTCTTCCCTGTGCTGGTTAAAATAGCAGACATGTATCCAAAACTTACACCAATCCATTTATTCCTGCCCAATTGGACCGTCTTCCTGAATAGCTCTAGTGGAAAGGTACTGAGAAGAACTTTGATTGGTCCAGCATGGGACACATACTCATCTTTGGATTGTCCTAGGGGAATAGTTGGGGGAATATCATACCCAGATATGATAAATTGCTTACCTGCAAAGAGGGAAGAATTCATTTAACACAAACAGGGTGAGAGCAGTGGGAAGAGAAAAACAGCAGCTGTTTCTTACATGTTTTTAAAAGAACAGTGATTGGAACACAGCTCTGTGTTACAGTGGAGTAACTTGGAATTTTCTCTGCCCAGGGACTCTAATAGGCATGTTAGGATTCTAGGACTAGAGTTATGATTCAGATGGCAAAGAGATAGGAGCTGACTGATAACAGGAATGCATCACTTGACTCTTAAGAGACTCCTGCTCTAATTTTAGATCCATAGTTTTCAGACCTTCGTTATCTTGCCTTCTTGAAAATATAAAAATGTGTATATAGCAGTGCTCTGGAGTCAGCTGGTGGTACTGTTACCTTCATCATGCAGTGTCATTGAGGAGCCCCGGTCTATGGGACTTCTGACAAGTGCATTAATATAAAGTGTTATTAAATAGTGCCCATCAAACTAAAGAGGCTGCAATTTTGACAAGGAATGAACAGGCAAACTTCACTTGGAGGAAACTGTGCCTATGGAATCAATTAGAGAAAAAGAGAGGAACAAAGTCTGGGGTGCCTACTCAGAGCAGAACCTATACAATGCTGGTGGCGAAGGGTATCTCAAAGGCAAGTCCTAAACCCAGCCCCTCCAAACTGTGCCTCCTGAACATTTGCACACCTGCGTGTGCCCACAGAGACACTGGGGAGTCTGACCACTCAACAGGGTTTGATGTTTCCTGTGTAGCCTGGCGTTTCTCTGCTTCTTCCCATCTTTGACCCACCAGTCCTTCTCTACCTCCCAAAATCATGCTTGTGTTAAGACGCAGTTCAGTGGCCGCTTTCCCGTCTCCTCTAATTAGAATGAGCGACCCCACTTCTGTATTCCTGTGGTATTGTCCATGAATCCCACCATCTCAACTCTTAAATTGACTGAAATGTATTTTGTATATCGGCGGGCTTAAACTGGGGTACATGTTCTTCTTGGAGAACGGTTGGACTTTCCAAGGGAATCCACTTCCAAATGTTATACCTCCATATGCATTATTTCCTGGAATTCAGGTGTCTGAGAACTCACCTGTGACCAGCATAATTCCTAGTCTTTTTCCCCAATGCCAGTTTTACAGATGCCCTTCTGCTCCCTCATAAAAGACGGACATAACCCTCATGCATCAGGAATGTCACTGGTGTGCACTTTCCTGAGATAGACAAACCTTATTCCCGATCCCAAACAAAAGGACAAATGGAAATATTGGTATAAGATTCAACAGATAAATAACTCCAATGAGTTGGTGGCAAATGTTTTTGAATATCAGGTGATTTCCCAGTTTTTCTTTCCGGCCAAATTGACAAAGGATCTAATTGAGTTGTCAGATTTTAAATCATTAAGCATCATTTTTATGACAGATTAATTGATTTTTGACATATATTAGAGGAAAAGTTTTAAAAACCTAATGGAATGATGTAAACATAACAGAAGTCCCTTAATTTACCTTCATATATGGCAAGCTTTGCCTAGTGCTTATATCTATAAGATGAAAAATATGACTTGAATTTATGTCAAACCCGGCCTCATGCTAGCAATAAGTAATCCAGTAATTTTTAAGGAATTAATTGAAAAAGCCTCACTCATTTATGAAATGCATTTCCAAATGATATTTTACCTTTTTGCTTACCAAATGTCAAAGTTTCTAGAACATTTATGTAGTTCGGGTTGGCTGTTTTCTATTAATTAGCACAAGTATAGCAGTTTAAAGGAATTCAATAGAACTGCCTTATGGTGAGGGGAAATAAAAATTACACTTTAACTTATATACATATTTTATACAAAGACACTTGATCAATTTTAGAAAATCTCA